>VZRX01006659.1:211-58800 GCA_013398075.1 Notiomystis cincta | reverse complement strand
GTTGAAAGTAAAACCCAATGGGGTGTTTTTTTTGTTTTTTTTTTTTTTTTGTGTGTGTGAGAATTGAACACAAACCTGCATAGTGAATTCCTGTATTATATTGATTACTGACCAGGTTTTACCTGACATCTCAGAATATGATTCATTGCTATTGATCTGCACAGAAACTTGGCAGGAGGTTGAAAAACAAACAAGCAACGTTGCCTAGGCCCTCACCCCTTTGTACTGTCTCAGGTTTGACTCTCTACCACCCAAATCCTGACTTCTTCATGGGACTGGCACTCACTGAACAATGTTGTTTTCTCTTAAATTAGCCTTTGTGGAAGTTATGGTCATACAGGGTGGAATTGGGTCCCAAAAAGCTTCAGCCTTGGTGATTGCTTTTAACTCCAGCTGGTGCTCCTCAGGCACTGAAGGGTCTGTTACAGACACACATGTTTATTATTTCCTGTTTGATTTAATTTTAGATGAACCAGAAATGGGGTATGATTTCAATAAAACATAATGCCAGAGGGGTGAAGAAGGAGTTGTTCAGATGGACCAGGAAATATCAAGTCCTCAAGACCTAAGAAGAATTAGTCATGGTTCCTCAAAAATAGGCATCAACTCTGTTCACCTTTCTAATTAATCAATATTAGGCTAATCAGTTATTAATTCTTCTTGATCATGAAACCTCTGGGTGTTTACTTTTGGTCCCTTGCAGTTGATTTCTTAGGACATAAGTCATGTTTGCATCTCTTATGGTAATAACTGTGTGTAGCTGAGAGATAAGCCAGGAATTTCTGATTTACAGCTGACCCTGCACACACTCATCAGAATGGTATTTATTTTCTCCTTCCACCTTTATTTCATCTCCTGTAAAACAGTATTAATCTTTAACTCTTTGCACAATAGATTATGGAAGGATTAATCATCCAGTGCTGTTGCACTGGGCTTGTCTTCAGTGCAGTAGTCACTGAAATGAGCACACACACGTAGAACTGGGATGGAGAAAGGAGTGACTGTGGTGTGAGACATCAGAGCCATGTGAGGGAACAGGCTGAGCAGAGGCTGGTTCAGCAGGAAGTGGTTGATGACTTACTGCTGTTACAGGGTGAAGATGAAACCTGAGGTACAGTCTGAGCTCATAAATATGATAAAGAAAAGTCTTTACAGGTGGAACTGTAGCATTACTTATTTTTACTCCACAGAGCCTGACTTGTCCCTGTGTCCAAAAAGAGACCTTACATAAAATGGAACAGTGCAGTCAGCTGAAATTTCAAGGAGGAAAAGCTAATTTAAAAAAAAAAAAAAAGAAGCACCAATTAATAATGCCATGTATTAAGTCCAGCTTCTCCTGGTCAATATTGACATATTCATTTGAAATGTGCCACATCAAACACCGAGCCCCATGCTGAGAGTGGAAATATAAAAGCAAAATGGTCCTTTTCCTTTTCCAGGAGCTGTCTAAACTCCTTCAATAGCTGTAGCCAGTTCTTTGAATGTTTGGTGCACAGTTTCCAGGTTGTGCCTGGACAGGGTTACTGTAGTTCTGGCCTTGAAAAATCATTTTGGAGCAGAAGAAGGAATAAGGACCTGACAACTGGAGCGTGATAAAAGTCTCTTCAAAGCTGAAAGCTTACTTTTTGGGCCTTGGTTTTTATTGCCTACTTCTTTTTTGAATTTTCTTTTTATTCCAATGTAGTGTAAGGGATTTTGTAGTGGAACTAACCTACATGGTATTTCTTTCTCCCCAGAGGAGCTGTGAATTGCTGGAGGCTGGAAAATTATTACAGGGGAAATCACTGTGTTTGCCTGTTCTGAGATGCTTTCTAGAGGGGCACTGATGGACAGTGCTGGATGTTTGAGCTCACCAGGAGGAGTTCCTTCTGTTCCCTCTCTGCCAGAGGGCAGTTCTAGCAGTGGATGCTGGAAAAAATGTCTAAAAAAATCTAAAAAAAGTACTGAGTTTGGTCAGGGTGTTCCTGTGGACTGAGAGAGGCTGGGTGTTGAGTCTGTGCATGAGGACATTTCTACATAGCTAAGTTATTGCAAGGTAAGCAGCAGTGAGAGGGTACAGTTAATTAGTTCCTCCTGCATGATCTCATTTGTACACTGGTAAGAACTTTATAAAAGGTAGGAAATGGGACAGAGCAAAGCTTGGACCAGAAGCTCCGTGTTTAAACTTTAAAAAAAAGCTGACTTTACAGCTGTGCAGAGCTTGTTTCTGTTCTTTTCATCCCTGTCTGGGTGAGGGAAACCTACATTGCGTGTTTGTTTGCTTTCCTTTTTATGTTGTTTTATTTATATTTATTTGGAACACTAAAAGGTTGCCGCAGAATAGTTTAAAAATGAAAAGTGGGATGGTTTGTGGTGAAAATAACATTACTTGTGCCTCTGAGTTAAATTTCTTGGTTGATTCAAAATTCTCCTGCAGGATAAGAACAAGAAACAAACAAACAAAAAATCCTTGGTTAAGTGCTGTGGTTGTACTGGAAAGAGAGAGTTTCAGGGAGGTACTGGCTCATAACTCAAAATTCAGTTTTAACTTGGAGATTCTTCTGCTGGTAAAACAGTGGCCAAACTTTTGATCCAGATGGAGTCCTGACAGTAATTACTTGTACGGATGCTACAGTCATTGCTGCTCTCTCACAGCTATTCTTGAAGAGACTTGGGTGGTTTTGTGTTAGATATCCCTTCCTGCTGCCTCTGCTTTCTAGGCATGGCATAACACTGTTTTGTGGGAGTATTGATCTCTGCTGGCATTGATACTGCCTGTCTGGTGTCTGGGGTATCTCAGAACCCAATAACCCAATAAAGTTGGGGGTTATTTTTGTACTTTTTTCGTTTTTTTTTTCTTTTTCTTATTTTTAACCTCCCCTGTAACTACCCAGAAGATGTTAAAGAACAAAGTGAATGAACTGATTACACAGGAAAGAACCCAGTGTGTTCTCACATCTGTGTATCTCAGCTTGCACCTGATGCAGGTTCTTCTCTCTGGAAATGCCTCTTCCTTCTCACAAGCACCTTTTGGTGAGAGGTGACTGTGCTATGGCCAGGTGGCAAAGTCCTGGCCTGGTGCTGGGTGTATTTTATGGGGGGTTGTGTGCCTGGAAGTCAAATACTGCACAGCTCTATCACTTCTGTCCCTTTGTGAATGTGTCCCCAAGTATTTGTGCCATCTGAAAATTCAAGTAGAACATCAGATAACCATGGTTCCACAGCAATAATCAATATTCTTGGAGGACTTAGATCTGAGGCCAAAGAACAAACTGGTGATAGAGGTTCAAATACCACTTCTGGGATGCAAGACTGAGTCCAGATGGGACTGAGGATGTCAGCTGGATTTTCTGTAGGCAGGGGCTGCCTTGTGGTGAAATAGGGTGGTGACCTCATCGTGATGCCTTTCACCTGCTCAGATCTGTTCCAGTTCACCTTTGAAACAAGTCACCAGTCTAAATTCTGTTGTGACAACCAGAGGGCAAACAGGCTTTGTTAATCTGTGTTCCACAGGGATGCCAGGCAGCTCTTCCATGTCAAAAGTGATTGTTTGACAGCTTCTCTCTTCCTTTGTCGAAGTGTGGCACAGGTTGGACACAGCAAAGTTAATAAGTAGTTCAGCAGCTGAGGAGACCAGAGGAAGCACCTGTGTGACAAGTGTGACAAGTGTTTTAGATGCCCTCCATGTCCAGTGTACCAGCAGAGCTTGTCTCATGGAGAGGGTACCAAGATCTTCCTTTGGACTGCAGGAGCATTGGGCCAGGAGCTGCTAATGCTCTGGGGCTCTGTCTCAAAGGTGGGGATGTAGCAGGGCAAGCCAGAGAAAGTGAAAGAAAAGCAGTAGATAAGAAAAAAAATAATTACAGAAACAAAGTTGAGAGCTCTTCCCTTTCCTCCCCCTTCCTCCCCCTCAGAGAAGAAACATGAAAGAGTTTTTCAGCTGTAGGGCAAAATAGTTACCTGAAAAGGCAGTTTAAAAAACCTGTCACTGACTTTAAATGTATTTAATGCTGTGTCGAAATTGAGCCATTTGGATCAGAAACTCAAAATATTAGAATTATACATGGACCTATAAAAAACTGGTTGTGCTACAGATGTTCAGGTGATGCCAAACCGTGGCAGCCTGTCACTTGTGCTTGCCACTGAAACTGATGGTACAAGTTCCTTTAAATTTCATTGGACATCCTGACAACATAAAATTTTATGAGGATATCAAAACTTCAACACTCCATGCAGTTACCCATATTCTGCTTGTTCTCTGCCTTCCAGTAACCTACCCTTCAGCTTGTGGGCTGCAAGATCTTTTACCATCTTGAACTCAAAACACTATATTTGGGCTAATTTTACAGCTGGGGTTAAAGTACACAGAACTCTGCATCCATTGCCAGTTTATCTTGATCATCATAAACAGTAAAATGTGTGCAAATATGTGCCCTCTGACAGCCCTTTATATATATGGCTGAGGTTTATGCCTGTAAGTGCTGCCACTGGAGTCAAGCACATCCTTTTTAATAACTTGGGTCCTCCTTGCTTTGGGTTGATTTGCCCAGCATGACCACTGGAATGTTTTATTCTTTAGTTTCTTTACATTCTAGGCTTGCAGTGGATATCAGATTTCTGATATTTGGGTATTGTGGAGACAAAATTTTCTTCTCTTGCCACATATTTAGTCTTTTATTGTTGGATATAAAAATGCAAAACTGATAATTGTAGTAGCAATTGATCTTATAGTTCAGATTAAAAATTATATCTTAAAAGTACTCCTAATCTCTCCCTCATCCCTTTTATCTTTCTTTTGGGAAGATATTTCTAATTATCAGTATCTGATTTATGCTGTGGAGAGGTTACTTGTTTTAAATCTGTTCACTGAACTGAGTTTATAGAGTTATGTGCCAGCAGAAATTGAGACTCTGGTTTGCTGCTGCTGTGGTATTTGCAGCTAATTGAATTGTGGATACTAAGAAATGAGTAGCTCAGCTTGACTTGGCACTGCAGAATTTTTACCCTGGTTAGTAATTTTGAAGACTTGCTTTCAAACAATGGTTCAATGGGCGCCCTCACAAAATTGTGTGGGTAGTGATGTCAGAAAAATTTACCAGCTGCATGTTACCCAAAAGCCTAAATCTTCTGCCTCAGAAATGTAAGGAGAATGAGAACCAGAACTGATCTATGGGCTTTGTAAGAATGCCAGTTAGCAGAAACTGAAAGAAATACTCATTTGAGTTTTTGCTAACAAAAAGCTAATGGTAGAAAGTGGAGTGATTTGATGGATTTTTAATAGTTCTGTAAATCTCAACCAGTACATTATATTCCATGAAAGGGAGACTTGAAATGATTGGGCTTGGCATTATATTCTATAAATTTGAGTAAGTACACTAGCAGTTAGTTAACACAAATAGATAATACAAGAGTCTGGGCTAGTCAAAGTATTGCCAAAGGAAAAACAGAAGAAAAAAAAAAGTTGCAAGTAAATGTATTTTAAGGCACTAGGAGCTATTATCTTCAAACTTCATTAAGTGCTTTCCTTTTTACTCCTATTTAGAAATATCTTACCTCAAAGGTAATTTGTTCCATGCTCATCTAACATTAATGATATTAATTTTTAATTAATCTAACAGTAGCATTGTCCATCTGTCAGTGCAAACCTAATCTGTTAAACAGATAAAATCAACATGTCTACAAGTTCCTTGTAGGTCGGCAGGCAACAGTTGCATGTGTGTGTTCAGGGCTCTCTATTAAATAATGCAAAGACTTTATACAAATACACAAGTGCAGAGACTTTTGAAACCAAATGTGCTAGTACAGAACAACTGATAAAGTGTCCTAGCCTGTGGTTCTAATGTGCTAAAGCTGGTGATCCTCTCACCAAAATCTGAAGTTATTCTCCCACAAATACCCAGATTTTTGGTGGAGTGGAGCCCTTGGGAGATGCTGATGAAGAACACTGCAGAAAACTCCATGTTTCTCAAATTTGGCCTCTATTTTGACATCCTTATTTGGAAATCTCATCTCCTCCGTGCACCACCCCCAAGTTTGGATCACAAAAGCCATTTTGAATGGAAACAATTGCTGGATGTGCTTTGCTTTTGCACTCCTCAAATTTGGCTGGGTGGTTGTGAACAGAGCAGCATGTATGTGTGTCTGTGGGAACTCTGAGCAGCTTATGGAAATGTTACTTGTGCTGCTAGGGGCTGAGAACTGCTCTCTGTTACAAGAGACAAGTAAGACAAGTGTTTCAAAACTATTCCAGTTTCCTGTTTCGATGCTAAAATGTGCTTTTGAACAACAGTTAAATTTAACACTGTGTTTTTGGTTTGGACAGAGATAAGCATCGGCAGCAGGAGGGGAGCAGCTCCCTTGGCTACACTTGAAACAGTGTCTAAATGGCCTTTATGAAATACCAGATAATGTGTCTGCTTTGTAAACAGGTACCTGACTGGTGGGAGCCAGAGCAATGCTGTCTCTAAAAAGTGGGAGGCGTGGGCTTAGATTCCTCTGGAATTTTTAGTTTTGCAATAAGCTGCCCTCACAGCAGTTTTGAGCAGGCTCTTACATCCACACTGCTCCACGTTTGAACTGGGTTGACTAACCCAACAATACTTCAATAGAGTTTACTCATCTTTTATCACTTGAGTAACATAGGTCCTGTGTTCTCAGCTGTTGTTGGGTTTGGAAAGTACAAAACACTCAAACTGGTCATTGCTGCTTGAAATTCTTTCCCAGCCAGGCCTGACCATACAGGAAAACAATTGCTTTTCCACATTGTATATAGAGGTTTATGGTTGGACTCTATAATCTTAGAGGTCTTTTCCAGCCTAAATGGTTCTGTGATTCTGTACTCTGCTTGCTTTTCATCATCTACCTAAGCAAAGGAGCATGCTGCCAGTGCTGAATCAAGTTTTAGGAAAGAAAATGTGTGTTTCAAGGTATTTGTGAGCTGGTGGAAAAGCTGTGGCTGCACTGACAAAAGCTGTCAGCTGGAAAGTTGTCTCTGTGCAAGAGCTGGCTGCAGCTCCTCAGGCCTCCTGTCCTGTCATTCCCACCCCCACACCATCCTTTGCTTGGGTGGTCCAGCTGTTTACAGGCAGCCTGGTGAGAGAGGTCAAGAAATTCATCAGTGCTGGAAAAAAGGAGGGGGGATTATTTTTGGCCTGGATCAGTTCCCTGATCCCCTTTACCTTCCAGGCCTGCAAATGGTTGAAGTAGCCCAGCTGAGGGGGCAGTGGTAAAGCAGAAATGGTTTAGATCACAACTTTGCCCGAGAGAAGCAGTCCATTTTCACTGACTGTAGCTTAAATAAAGAACTTCAAGGTTGGCTTCTCAGCCAGAGGTTTGTTTTATGTTGTGCTGGGTCACATAAGCCATAGAAAGGGATTGTACCACATTCATTTTCCAAGCACAAAATTCTCTTTAAAAATAAACCTGAATTGATAGCCCAGTGAATCTCAGTGCTAAGCTTTTTGGCAGGGATAGGGGTGCTTTGGTTACCTCATGTTCATCCAGTTCTGGCTGCATTAGGACAAATTCAGCCGTATGAACTTCATTATAGGTGCATGTTCTTGCCACGCTGTTCCTGTAAAGATTATAGATTAACTAGACTTCTTTGATAACTACAGTTTATTATTGGGAATTTTTAGAACTAAAGCTTTGCTTGAATTCTCCCCTTAAAAAAAAAAAGGAAAAAATGTTTAACCATAGATGACTGGAAACTGAAGCAGGGGGTTTCTGCTCCTTGCTCTGTCACTTCTCCATTGGTACCCAAATTTCAAGAAAAGATGTGGAACTGCCAAACCACCTACCAGTCTGCTCCAGAAAGACAGGACTCTTCAGCTGCATGCTGAAATGCCAGGTACATTAAAATGCACGTCTCCTCCCAGCTGCTGGGAAAGGTGTGGTGCAATCTGTGTGCGTGTGAGAAGGCTTGGTTGTTTTTTTTTTCCTTCATCAGGTAATATATTACATTTTGAAGGCAACACTGCAATTAGAGAAGATTAACTTGTTGATGTCAGATCTGCTTTCAGGGTTGCTGTTCTGTCAAGCCTTGAGTTATGAAAGTAAAATGTAAAGGTGGGTCCATGACCATGTATCCCAGGGTACATCTCCCTGAGCTCATGTCAGGCTAAGGATTTTTCTCTGGGCTGGAGAGAAGAAAAGCAGATTTTGGCAGCCTCTGTAGCTACAAGTCATAGTGACAGTTATAGATTCACCCTAAAATACCCTGCACAATGCCCAGGACAACTTGGCACGTTGTGGTAGCCTTTTAGATAAAAAGCTAAAATTTTGGGGTTTAAATCTGAATTTTTCTTAACAAGGTTTTTGCCAGACACTGCTAACCAGCTCTACTTCTTTGCAAAAGAGAAATGTTCCTGCAGTTTCTGGAATGGTGATAACTGTTACAGAACTAACTTCCTCGGGAGGAGTTGCTTCCCACCATTCCTTGGAAACTAATTGCTAATTGTTACAAACTCCACTGAGAATACCTACAACAAGGTCAGCTAAGTTTCACTTATATGCAGGTCTGACACAAATAATATCATATTTGAGCTCCCTGACTTGCTAACATGGATGCTACATTGCCTTTCTAAGCCCAGTGCCATGTACCACACAAGGGTTTTTACCATAAATAGATAAATGATTGGCCAGTAAAAGCACGTTGAGAAGGGGGATTTTTTTGGTTGCCTTTCCCCAAATGGCTGTTCTGAGGCATTTGGGAAGAATCTGCAGATATTTACAGAATTTAGGCCCCAAATATTCCTCATCAACCAACATAAATATCTGCAGTCATGTGAAAAGGGAATGTGTGGTGGATCTTTCCTTAGTTGAGTGTCTGTGGTGAGGCAATATTATAAAGTTTATTCCACAGAGAATTGCTTTTATTTATTTTCTAGAAGTGCTCTGCTGAGGTGGAATGGTTTGCCTGGTGGCAGCAGAGCTGTGGTGTTAGGAGACCTTGCAGGGGAACATCCAGAGAAAGACAGCTCAATTTATCTGGCTCTCTCACCGTCTTTCACTGAGCTGAGAAATTGGCATCTGTATTATTTGCTTTCAGTGCCAGCACTGGCTGCCAGGAACTGCTGCCTCGCTGGGTAGGGCTCTCTGATGAGTGGAAAACCAAAGGAGCACAGAAGAGTTGTTAATTACTTCAGATAGACAAATCAGCTTCTGAAGGGCCACCCATGGCCTAAGCACGCCAGGAAAATGTGCTTGTGCAGCGAGTACTTTACTGTGGCTTTGACCTGATCTAGGTACATGAACACACCTTTTGGGCTTTTTTGACACAGCACTGCAGATGTCTGATTGTGCCACCCACCTTCAAGAATGACCAGAAAGAGGATTAAGGGACCTACAGGCCTGTCAGCCTGACCTCAGAGCAGGGGAAGCTCATGGAGCAGCCCATCCCGAGTGCCATCACACAGTGCTCACAGGGCAGCAGCTGAATGAAGCTAAATCCACTTGGAGCCAGTCACTGGTGGTGTTCTCCAGGGCTCAGCAGTGGGGCCAGGTCTCTTTAGTATGTTTTTATTCATCATCTGGATGAGGGAACCAAGTACACCCTCAGTAAGTTGGACAGGTGGTGGTCAGTCTCCCAATTAACAAATGAGAGGACAGGAGGAAATGGCCTCAAATTGTGCCAGGTTTGGGTTGGAAATTAGGAAAAACTTTATTGATGGGAAGGGTTGTCAAGCACTGGAGGAGACTATCCAGAGAAGTGGTGGAGCCATCATTCCTGGAGGGATTTAAAAGATGGATTGATGTGGCACTTGAGGACATGGCTCAGTGATGGCATTGACAGTGCTGCGTTAATGGGTTTACTCAATGATCTTGGAGGTCTTTTCCTACCCAGCTGATTCTGTGATTCTGTCTTCTGGGAAGTCTGGAGAACCTTTTCCTGGAAATAGGAACAAAAAATTTGTTTTCTGTATTCCACTGTGTGCTGGACTATAGATGTATTCATGGTTTTTTCAGCACTGTCTGAAGTTTCAGTTTTTGAGAGAGCGAGAGCGGTAAAGAGAATGGGCTTGATGTGAATGCTGCAATGTGGTGTGGCATTCTGACATTCTCATAAAATGGTTTTTGATAAAAGTCCAGGCTGATGAAGGTCACAACCTGCGTAATAGATCTCCCAGCTCACTCCTGTACTGGGACTGTTCAGCTCCTCACTCAGCTACATTCAAATACTGCATCTCTCCCAGCCCAGTCCCCTCCTCCTGCTCTGCTCGCTCCATGTCACACACCATTAACCAGTTCAGGGCAGATGGAGATGAATTTGGCCATTGCACTGTGTCCATGTCTAGGAGAGGCTCTTGGATGGGCACAGAGATTGTACATAAACAAGTTACTGGTACTTCTGGTGTGTGGATTATGTTTGGCTCCAGCAAATGCTGATGTGAATCATCTGCAAAGCACTGAGCAAGGAGTAGGGAAGATTGAAAGGCATGAATGGAAATGCACGGTGTTCTCTACAGTTGCCAAAGATGTAATTTGCTCAAGTTTATCAGGAAATTTGGGGATTGTAACTTTTGTTCATCATTAAAAGAGTTAGTGTTTCAGAAGCAGGCACGTTTTCCAGCAGATGCAATGGTAAAGTACATTTGCTGTGGGAGAAAAAAGTACTTTGTGATAGTTGGGAGCATACTGAATTGAGTCCTTTGAAGTACAACAAATTGTCATGACATGTCATTACAAAATTAGATTTATTTAATAGTTTATTTTCACATAGCTCTCCAGTGGTGATTTTTGTAAATTATGTATGCTTCTCATTCAAAATAATGTCTGTATTTATCTCATTTCCGCTAACTTTTATCCAGTTCTGAACATTGACTCTGGATGAAGTGTAGTAGAAATAAACTGGGGAAGAATTATCCACTGTTTCCCACACACCTGGGGTGTGTGTCCTTTATTATGACATGCTTTACCAGTACAGGACTTGGGTGGAGGCTATAATTGTTTTACTGTTTGGTGTGGAACTTGAACATCTAGTAATTTCTAACAATATTTGACTAAGAGTAATCTGTGCTTTTATGATTGCAAGGATGCAAATCATGAAGATCCTCTTCTTTCAGAATCCTTTGTGTGCATATATATATATATATATATATATATATATGTGAGTATATATATGCATAAGTACTTGGCCTGTGTAAATAGGAGAGAAAATTGCTTGCTGAGGTCTAATCTTATGTTCTTGGTGTAAATATTCTTGTATGCTCTATTCCTTCATTGTTTTGCTAGCAGCTGCCATCCTCTGAAAAGAGAGCACTGGAGCATGAAGGGAGATGGGAGGAGGGGGGATCTCCCATGCTGTGTGCAAATGTACCATAATTGTTTATGTTCATTTTTGGTTCGGTTGTGAACACAAATCTTGTAACTCTTCACATCTGTTTTGGGCATTTTCATCCAAGGATGTGACAAAACTTTAATGAATAGCTCCTTTTACAGTTAAGTTTTATTGGCCTGGTTTAATTGAGGGGAAACTGATAGTCTGGAAGATAAGCACTGAAAGCCACGGGCTGGTTGGGTGACTCCAGTGTTGAATGACTGGGTTGGGATACTTAGGAGTTGTTTTCAGAGGAGCCACTGTGACGGGGATTTCAGGAGTCTGTATCCTGGATGGCTGGGTCCTGTTGACTGAAACAAGCACCAGTGTCTGGTCACTGAGAAACAGTGGGAAATTCCAAAAATGTTTGACTGCAAGAAACTTGGTCATATCTCAAGCATTCGATAGATCAGAGTGGAACATGGTTCTGTGCATTAAGCACAAATGAGTCTTTTACTTTCCTTTTGACTCTTTAGTCTTTATTATACAAGATGGAATGAATAAGGTACTGAATTTTACTGTTACCATGAGGTAGCTTCCTTATTCTTCTCTACTTCCTTTTTCTTCTTTTACAGACTAAAAGGTATTTTTATGACCAAAGTTGATTTAGGAGTTGTGATGAGGTTCTGCAGGCCTTAAAAATCTGATGTCCTGAAATGTCTCATTTATCACACGTTGCTCATTTGATTGTTCTTTGTCAATACCTTGTGGTGCCTACTGGGATTTTTGACACATAGAATTTGAACTCGTTTATCTTTTGCACAGAAAACTTAGTAAACATTTTGCTAGAGGCTGATAGCAAGGACAACAACACAAATAATCTCCAATCAACAACTTTTATCACAGGTTGGGCAGGAAGCAACACCCATGCTGTGCTTTTACCGCCTGGCCCTCAGAGCAGGCACGTGGCCATTCCCAATCACACAGCAATCGATTTTTGTTGGAGGCAGCAGCTGTGCATGAGTGGGAACCCTGAGATGTCTCTTCCTGCTGGTCTGGGTCTCTCTGCCTTTTGTTTGCTCACTGGCAGTGCTGACCCTGAGATAATTTCTGTCGTTTTGGCACTGACCTCTTGAGACAGCAGCGATTCATAACACAAGCATCCCAAAAATGTGGAGCTAGATGTAAAAGTGTATCACCCATGTCTCAGGCCTGAATCTTTGCTGGGAGAATTGGTCATTTCTTAGGGGATCACTGGGATTTGACAGCTCACCTGCCCATCTCTGCTCCATGCACACTGCAGTGCCTGTTTTCATAGGTGAAGTAAAAGACTCCTTCTTGGTGAGTCTGCTCTTTAGGTTTCTATTTATTTATTTAATTTATCTTTGCTCTGGTGCTCCTCTCTGCAGGTACTTCGTACTTTTAAAAACAGAAGCAAACACACTGTGTTAGCTACAGCAGATAAAGCAACTGTGTAAATATACAGTGACCACACTTTGGAGCCCCTTTGTTGGAACAGCCACTTTATGAGTGATTCCAGTGTTCCTCAGCAACCAGCCTTGGTGCAGGAGTTCTGCTTTTCAGTTCTGCATATGGGCTCACCTTTTTCTTTCTGGCTCAACTGGAGGAGAAAATGTGTCTGCCCTCTGATTTTTTTTTCCCTTCTTTCTCAAATAAAAAGATTTCTTTGGGATAAGACCTTATCAGTGGCTGATATTTGTAGATCAGAATTGGACAGAAGGGAAGTGCCCATCTTTGTTGTGTTCAGCACTGAACCTGCTAATTCAGACGTGTGTGGGGATGGTCAACTGGTTCCTCACTGCAGCTGTAGGCTCACATAATACTGATGCTTCTCAATTTTATAGTTTTGCTTTCCAGACTTTGTGGTACAGCAGTAAAGGTCTGGCAGAGACAGGAGTCCTGGGTGTAGGCTCTGCTGTGTGGATTTGCATGAATGCAAGAAGCTTTTTACTGATGCACCCTTTTCCTTGAATTAAAATCAATGTTCATGACATCAGGTAGCTTTCTTAAGTTATTAATCAGGGTGTGACTGCAGGATTCCTGCAGCCTTCCCTGATAGCCTCCTGATGCTGTGCCTCTGTCCAGGTCATCCAGGCACTGGCGTGAATGGCAGCAGATTAATGTATCCCTCCCCTTGCCCTGCCCTGAGTGAAGAGGGAGACATTCAGAGAGAGCCCTGGTTTGGCTGTGTGTGAAGCAGAGTACCACCTTTATTGCCTGCTGGCTCCTGGGACTAAGCCACAGTGGGCTGCACCGCAGGCTCCAGCACTCAGGGAAGCTGCTGGGACAGCGGAGACTTCTTGATGTCAGAGCTCTGCAGAGTAGCTGGTCTTGTGTGGTGTTTTCAGCAGCCTGGTGCCCTTTCATCTCCTCCACAAGGAATGTGGAAGTGCACCACAGTCACACACATGATAATGTGTGGGTTACCCTTGTTTGCAAGAGCTGCAAATTTTTTGTTGTTCTTTCTCATATAAATACTAGCAGATGTAACCAGCGGTCTCCATGAAAGATTGGCATGAGGAAGAGAGCCTTTGCATTTAAAACCCATCTAAATATATAAATTCAAATAAATGTTTTAACAAGAGGCAGGCTGTAAACAGTGTTGGGAGAGTGCTCTGTGCTTTAAAGACCAAGCCTTTTTATTTTCTCCATTTTGTTCTCTGACAGATGCCAAAGACACAAAAGCAGAATTTCAGTGGTGGCATGTGCAGCTGGTGGATATGACTGCTTCTCAAACAGGTTGTTTTTCATTTCCCCAGTGCCAGCCCTTTGGGGGAAATCTTGTTCTGTCACTTTCATTTAGTTTAATGTTCTTTAGAGTTTAATGGTGTTGAAATAGGGAGCGAAAAAGAGTGGAGTGCAGTCTTAGTTGCAGAACTTTTTGGGGAACAGTTGTTACAAGGGATGTGATTCAGTTACCTGTTGGTAGAAGTGAGGAGCTATTTATATACTTAAAGATATCTAGGGCATGCACAGACTGACAGGTGCAGCAACCTCTGGCAGACCTGAACCTTCTGCAAAGCTCACAGTATCCTGTTGTGTCCCAAATGGCATTGGACATCTGGGCTCTTGGGCAAAATACATTATGGGAAGAGGTCTTGGGGCATCTTGGGGACCTGTGGGCAAGCCATTTTTTAAACCTTCCTAATCCTTTGCTCTGTAAGAAGAGATGATTTTTTTCGTGCCTTAGTTTTCCTGAAAAAAGAGTAGGGATGATACCATAACCCATTAGAGTTGCTACCAGGAACATTTCTGTGGATCAGAAGGAAAACAGGCCTTTTCAGTTTCTTCTAGATTTATATACTCTTTGTCCTTCCAGGGAGGGGAAATTAGGTTTGATTTGATTGTTTAAAGTGGTTGGCAGGATTTGCACCTCGTTGCAAATCATAAAATAAATTCCCTTGTGGTTATGTTGCTTCTTCTTACTTAAATGGGCTCTGCTGCCATTTAACCAATAAATTCCAGTAACAGCTGACATATTTGAGATAGAGGAGGAAAAAAAACCCAACCTTAACATTTAGGGCTCTAACAGAGACCTTTACAATGCCCTTTCATTTTGTGTATATCATCTTGATGCAATTGGAGATCATCCAGACTAGTATTTAACCCTTTGGGTAGAAGGAAACATGATGCAATTACCAGTGTCCTTTTCCTGTATTTTCATCTTATTGCCAGACTGTAAAATATCCCTTACCTATGGTTTTGTCTGTGTAACAGACACAATAAAAGAGCTCTGGCTGGGTGTTGCTTCACAGTTTGATGTGTGCATTTCACCCAGTAAATTCAGCCTACTGGAATTAATAACTTCTGGGACGATTCACTGAGATTTACTTACCTTCTTTGTGTCTCAGATTGTTGTCTAGAAACATAGTTGATACTATGCCTCAATTACTACAACCAGCTTTACAAAAAGATAGTAACATCAGTTTCTGGTCCATTTGCTCTGTCCTGTCCTTCTGGAATCTGGGGAGCTGGGGGGGAGGAACAGATGGGGAGACCATCTCTTCTGCAGAAGCGTGGGTGAAGGAACACTTGCCTCTGTGAGCGGCCACATTTCTTGGCCATTTCCTGAGCAGGAGCTGCCAGTCCCTGTCGTACCTCCAGCAAGCAACCAGAGCCCTCAGTAAACACAGCAGCTCCCTGTGTGCAAAGGTATGTGCAAGAAGGGGAGGCCTGAGCTGAGCTGAATCAAACATCAGACCTCCCCAGCCATGCATTGCTTCCCTCATTCCTGTCCCCTCTTCCAGGAAACCGAGGCTGCCTCTGTTTATCCGCACCCTCATCACACAGTCAGAAAGCCCTGGGCTTCAGTTTCCACTTCAAAGGCGGTGTTGGCTGCTGCGTTGGAGATGGAGCCTGATAATTTTGGTTATGAGTGGCTGGTATGTTCTCCGGCTGGAATTACCGCTGGCGGAGGCGCTCCGCAGGCAGCCGTGCCGGGTGAGGTCATCGGCGTGCAGCGAGGGCACAGGGCTGCAGAAAAGGTTTCCTTGCAGTGCTCTGCCCTTGTGGTGAGACCACCTCTAAGAGATCCCGTGCCAGTCATTTCTGGGTTTCTCCACAGATGCTCTTTGAAAAGGTGCCAGGGGCTGCCAACTGTGATGGTGGTTTTCGTGCTGTGTCTACCAGTAATTGAAATCAGGGAAACCTGTGGGATTTGGTTCTATAAGGAGAGAAAAGAAGAAATGTGTGTGTTGCATTATACTGCACACCACCATAAAGCCAATAGTTTGTGTATATATCTTTCAAGAGAAAGCATTTGGCCCAGTCTAACTGGTACGTGCAGCCATATTTTTAGATTTACAGCAAGGTAGCACTGGAAGAAACCGACAGCTTGGGATTTAGGTTTTGGGTGCTATGTGCAGTGGCTTGTGCAATAGTACAGCTACTCAGAGGATCTCTTGAAGTCTAACTGTGCTTGCTCATTCAGTGGTCAGAGTACAGGAAGTTCATGTTGGTGTGTGGTGTTTTTTTTAAAAGGTTTTGGTAAAGTAATAGATACGTCATAGGAAATGACATGTCTTCTAGCTAATCCCTGGATTTGTCCCCTGCTTTCTTTTGAAATAAAGCAGTTATTTAAAAAGCTGTTATGTAGCTATATAAACCAAAGTGCAAATGTATGCCTTATATTTTGGTATCAAACCCACCCTGTCTAATTTTGAACCCTTGAGAAAAGTGATGTAGAGTTTTAATTACACTTTCCAGCCGTGTAAATTGCAGAGTTAATTGTGTACATCAGCATTGTCTGACCTAGTTCTGCTACCGTGCCTTTCATCTATGGATCTCCAAGTGCCTTGCAAAGAAAATTCCTTCATATTAGATGGGGAACCTGGGACACAGAGAAACAAAGCAAATATCCAGCCTGACAGTGACTGGACCCCAAGGAGAAGCAAGGGTTTCTGAGTCCCAGTGGGCTAAGCAGTCCTTATCCTTTGTAGGAGTGCCTGCTGTTGCCGACTACTTGCTTACCTTTGCTTTACACACTGTGGAACTGCATGCCCATCATTTTTCTAGAAGATTTGTCTTTCATTTCTTATCCTAACCAAATGGATGTTGTATGTAATTTACTCCCAAGCCTTTCAGATTTTCTTATAATTTGTAGTTTTGGAGATTGCTGTTGCATGTAAGTTAGGTTTGTGTTTTCTGTTGGGTTTTATATTTCCTTTGATGCCTGTGACACCCCCCATTTTCTCTAGGGCTGGCAGCAGGATAGTAGGGAAACAGAGAGTCGTGTTGTATTTTATTTTTGGCCTCTTTTTTTTGGAAATTGATTGGTGAAATAGTGGTTGTGCTGATATACATATCTGTGACGTAGGTAAATAATCCCACATATGGTAGCCAAGGCTTTGCTTGTCTAAGCAGAGGGCAATTTTTACTGTTTTGCAATGTGTAAGCTGATCTTTTCTCTGAAATTGAAATCAAAAGGTAGCTTTCTGATACCTTTTCTGATAGGGATCAGTGACAGTTGCACATTGCTCTGAAATGTATCTGTTTTAGCCCTGATGAAAGATGTTTGCTTATCTGCTTCCAGAATCAGATATTTCTGTTTATCTACAGAGCTGGAGTATCAACAATACAGACTCCTACTACTACACATCCCATCCCCTGCTCACTGGGGCCAGCCTGTGAGGTCAGAGGTGCTTCAACTCTCCTGACCCAGCTTTTCCTTTGGCCTTCATTCTGACTTTGCTCATGTCAGTCCATGCCAAGCGTGGTTGTGCTAGACAGTGGTTTTTACCAGGCCTTTTCCTACAGAAGCAAACAGAAGGAAAAGCTTTCTATTTGCTGTGTTCCAAGATTTTAGAATAAAGAAATTAAATGGGATAGACAACGAGATTTTGAGGCTGAATGACGTTGCTTTCCTTCTGTTCATTGATAACCAGCTGTCACTTTGCAAAGCCCCAGTACTGTGTTCCTAACAAGAGCTTTCAGATCAAGAGCAGGAGTGTGAATGCTGTCCCCTGGCCTAGGGGACATGTTCCTCCTGCATCCATCCACTTGGTGTAATTCACAGTGATACATCCTTCACACTCTTGCTGTGGGAAGCACCCACAGTCTTTGTGGGCATGTTGGTGCTTGGGATGTGCATCTTCTGTGGTCCCAGGGTGCTGCCTGTGCTTCATCAAAAGCTGACACCAGTACAATTTATGGACTGATGATTGCTGTTGAGTTAAATGATCTATTAGCATTGTTTCAACTAATTTGCATTTAAAACTGGTCAAAACAAGGAGTTCTGCTTGCTGGCATAAGTGGCCTATAGGAATATTGGCAGTACTGGTGTGCAGGGGGTGTGTGTGAGCTGGCTGCCCCGTGATCAGGATGGTGGTGGTATCTGCACTTCACTGCCCCTGCTGTGCTGTGACAGCATCCCAGGAGCCCTTGTGATTTATTAGGAAATGTTCCCTTTGCTGGTAAGGAGACAAGGTGGGTCAAGAAACTTAGGGCTGGTTGTGCGTGTGAGGAGATGGAAGTTACAGGCTGGATGGTTGCGTTGTAAAACTGGCACACAGTGTAAGCTTGTACCATAGCACGTTGGGAGTGGTGCTGTCCTCACATTTGCCAAGTTAATTTAGGCAGTTTAAGAAAATAAACTAAGCTCGGCTGTTGCGTGCTGCTTTGCGATAAGGCATCTTATGTGTGATATGATTTTAGTTTGACAGATTCTTCCAGTTCGGGGCTGTGCCTTTTTTGCTAGTCTATAAAAATGAAGAGAAGCAGCTAGTTCTCTGTAGCGGCAAATGGATTTGGGTATTTCATTTTTTTTTTGTTTTTGACATACTTGGATTTCTGTGGCCAAGAATAAGAGAAACTCTTTGATGGCAGAAGGCAGATTCTGAGATATTTCAAAATGAGCTAAGGAAGACATTCTACAGGTATGGTTATACATTACCAGGCCTAAGGCACGGCCTAAAGGAAGGTGTATGAAACCTAGAAACCCTTAAAGGTCAAAGCAGCCTGTTAAAATCAGCAGAATAGATTGCTGGAAGCTGGGGCAAAGCTGCCTGAGTTGCACTAACATGCTGGTCAACTTAGCAGCTGATGAGCTCCTCTCCCTTGCTGTACAATTCAAACAGTTCTGATTTTTCAGTTTCAGTTGTTTGAAAGGTCTGCCTCCCTCCCTGGGATGAGTTTAGCTGCAGATGTTACTGAGATTACAGTAGCACTCAGTGCATTCGCTGCCATGGCGCCTGCTGGAGTGACCCTTGCTGAGCCCCGGTCAGGGAGCGCAGCTCGGAGCGCGCAGGGTCAGCCTTTCCCTCCCCTGCACGGCTGGCCAAAGACCAGGCTTTTAGCACCAAACCTGCGCTCGGAGGCTCGCTCCCTGCACATTCTTCTCTGCTTTCTCAGGGAATAAGGAGCAGAAAGCCCTGTTGCTGACGTCTTTCAGCTTCTGCTGAAGCAATTAGGGAGTGCTGGCGGCAGGGTTCAGCTCTCCGCTCGCCGGGCCTGGAAGGCCGTGTGAGGGAGGAAGCGCTGGGGTCGAAAGTGGTTTCATAATCTTCGGTGGGAAGGCAGAGCGCGTCACTGCGGACAAACGGCTTCGAGAGGCATCGCTGATACGGAGCAGTAAATACAAGTCTCCCTCCACTCTTGGCTGCTTTGTTGGCCAAGAAGCTGATACTGATATGGCTGGAATGTGGAGACTTGGTGGGTGTGTGAAGAGTACGGGATTTCTCCCCAGAGGGGCACTGGCCTGTGGGGCCGAGCGGTGGCCGGGGTCCCTGGCGGTTCTGGGGCTATGCTGTGGCAACTCTCTCCTCTCTGGGCAGTGCTGTGGCAGCTCTCTCCTCTCTGGGCAGTGGGACCTGTTCCCTGTGCTGTGGCAGCTCTCTCCTCTCTGGGCAGTGGGACCTGTTCCCTGGCACCTAAGCTTGCTGAGAAGGTCAAAAGCTGAATGAACAATCAGCTGCTGTTAACAGCCCAAACACAGAGGTCTCTTGTCCCCAACCAGAGTGTCAACCCCACAGGCATCATCTGTTGTCCAGGCTATGTCTGATATTCAGTGGATAATGAAAAAACTCAACTTGCCTTCACGAGGAGAAGGATTGCAGCCATATATAGAAATTATCTGACTTCTTTTTCTATCTCTCTCAACATGAAAATTGAGGAAAAGCTTTTTTTTTTTGATTATGTATTGTTATATATTTGGTCATGTTATATGGTCTTTTTTTGGTTATGTATGCCTTATTTAAGTTTTTTTCTTTGTAGTCTCCAACACATGTGTCGTCAGAGCTTACAGTCCAAAAATTAACGTTATGCTGCCTGCTGTCATTGCTTTTGTGATAGCACAAAAAGCTGAGGAATAACATGAATGAAAGTTGGTGAATCAAAGTAGTAAAGACAAGATACTACTCCTAAGAATGATTTGTGTCAGCTGTAAAAAATAATTTTTCCCTCAGGCTGAAAAGGAGAAATAGATGTCAGAATTCAGAAAAAAAAGCTTTTATTTAACAAAAATAAAGCTACTGTTTAAGTGTTAGTTTTAAATGGGAAGCAAAGCATGAAACCACAGGCAATTTGTGTGTGCGCAGTGTTGCAAAAGACACAAAAGAGACTGCCAAGCACAGCAAACCCGAGCTTGAGAGGAGAGTGTTCAGAAGGGGTGTCCAGAAATGCACAGCAAAATCTGAAAAGTATGCTGTGCTCTTCTCCTTGTTCTTTTTAAGCATGCAGAGAGTGCATGTTAAACTCCCCTTGTGTGTATTTAAGGTCACTATCTCTAGCTCACACCCTTGTGTACAGGCACATTCTGGTTAAAAGTGGAAGCATTTGCTGGAACACATTCAGGGAGCCCAGATCCTGACTGGGTGTTGCTGAAATTTCCATGCTGATTTTTAAATAGTTGCTCATCTGCACAAATTAAGTTCTGTCGTTACTTGTCTTTTGACATTGTAGACATCAAACTTCAAAGGCTTTCTTGACTGCCAGATAAAATATTGGCATCCTCTAATTTCTAATAGTTGCTAAAATGAAAGAGTGCTACATGTTCTGAGCTGGAAGGAGTAAGTCTTGATCATGTTGGAATACAACTGAAATGAGAAATCTCATTTGCTCTTTGAGAATAATTTACAAAGAATTTGAGTCGAGCAGGAAAGATGACTTGAGTTCTCTGTTTTCAGTACTGAAATAATTGGCTCATAGTTGAAAAAGGAGCCTGATTCTGCAGACACATAATTTGTTATTTAACATTATAGAAACACATTGTTTTCACAAAAGAGGAATAAAACATCGAGAAAGAAACAATTTTCAATTCTGCTCCTTCTCACCATATGGTGGTTTTACTCCTAGGTTTCTGTGAATGAGTTAAGTACAAATTACAAAGTGCAACGTTGTAGAATGAGAGCACAAAAGACCTGCCATTATGTTTGCCAGATCAGTGCTTTCAGTTTTTCAGTGTTCTTGCCCTATTCAGAAATTTAAGGCTTACATTTGAACAGTGGCTCTAGAAAGTTGTCCTAGATTTCCTTCTTCCCATAGTAGACGTATTGTTGCATGTTTTTGATGAACTCTTGCCAGCATCTGAGAAGATGTAATTTCTGATCAGTCTCACTGGGTTTGCAAATTTACTGTTCTGTTTGCTGGAGATTTTGCTAGAAAGAAAAAGAACAACATGGCAATTCTTTTATTTGGCTGGCGGGGGTTGTGCTTTTTCCAGCCTCTGCTTTTACCATTTCTGATGGATGGTGATAGTAAAAGAAGAGACTTGAAAAACCTGACAGGTTCACTTAGTAAGGTTTTGTATTTTGAGAACTGCAGAGCTTTGGTGAGAGCAGCAGAGTGACTGTGTCCCCTCAGCTGGGATTGCTTGGGTCCCTGGTGCATTATACAGCACTAATTAATACTAAAGAGCAAACAAAACAAAATCTTGCAAAAAACCTTCTAAGAAAAACCTGTAATATTTCTGTAGGGTATTTCTAAGAGTTTATGAAGTACAGACTTTGGCATGGAGTTAGTTTTGTCTCAGGACTCCAGTGAATCTGGGTTCTAGGGAGGGAGCAGGACTCCTGTTAACACTGGGAGAGATGACTTCTGCTGCTGCCGTCTGCCAGTTCTCTGATCCCCATTTTGAATTCTGCTAAAACCCACTTGATGTCAACTCTTTGAGATCCTGCGTTCTCAAAGCTTTTTCTGTTAGAATCAAAACATGAGCACAGAGGAACCTCTGCCTGGGTGACACAGAACATTAGCACAGTGTGCATGAGCCTGGCCAGATGAGCAAGTTAGATCAGAAGTGCAGTTTTTGCCACATGAATGTCTGTGTTCTGGGCAGTGAACTGTCTGGGTTTGGCTCTGGTGTCAGGCTGAAATGCCAGGACTGGAATACAGTACAGAAACCAGGACACCTGATTTGAGTCTTAGCATTTGATTCACTGAGAGCTGGATTTTCCTGGGCTTGATTTGATTGCTCATTGGAATTGGAGAAGCAAAGACTTCTGTTCCATGTTTGTTTTTAATGATATCCCCGGAGCATTTTGTGGCCATTCAGAAGAAAAAGGAAGACAGATGCAGGAGTGTGTACTTCTTATTTTCCTTAATGCAGTTGAATATGGCTGTACTAGGTTTACTTTAGTATTTACATAAGTCAGAGGGACGTCTTCTAGCCTCTTGAATTCTGTCTGTAGTCTGAATTTTGATGCTTTCCTTTGTGGAGAGCATTAGACTTGATTATAGGTGAAGACAATAGTGTCATAGAGCATCACCTGAATCATCTCCATCCTTGGGCTGGTTCAGTCTCAGCCTTCTTAAAGCTGTGCTGATGGTTCACCTGCTGATTTCTGTCTCCAGACAGTGTCAGTCCATATTAATGAATGTCATTAATTGATTAAAATGGTTCATGAGATAGTCGACTGAGATTTCAAGGAGTCCAAACTTCAAGTATAATGGCAGAGGAGCTGCTGATCATCTGTGTCTGACAGGGCTGGAGTAATTTCTGGGAATGATCTGATAACTTGCATCCAAGATTCCTGTAGAACTGTCATTTTGAAGGCATTTTAATTAGATGTCATGGAGACCAATTGTGTGATGTGGATTATTAGGGAGAAGAGTAAATTCCATAAAGCTTTGGTCACTGTGGGTTTTCTTTTTTTCCCTAGACCTGTAAACTGCAGGTGCTCACAGCAGGTTTGAATGCTGTTAAGAGCACCAATAGAGTCAAGGGTTGTATTCATCTTGAAGCAGCTAGTAAAATGGATGAATTTTTGTGTCTGTGTGTATGCCTTAAACATTTTTTGGCACCAAAAGTGTCATCTTCAGCTTTTCTCATCCAACATTTTAATAGTTTGCCATGGCTATTTATGCTTTTGTAAAGTTGATGGACAGTTCTCATAACATGCCTTGTCAATAGCTCTGTTTAATTGTCGTGGCAGTGTTGCAAGCCTGTGGTACTTCATTCTCAGCAAGGACAATACAGTTGCCATTCTTCTTTGTCCTAGGATGATGTTTTCCTGCTAGGAAAACTGAATGGGTGCAGCATTAGTCAGGCACCGTAGTTTTTAACGCCTGAGAAGAAACATTGTGATTGTCTAGTCTGACGTCTTCAAAACCTCATCTAGCAAGTTTGGCATTGACTTATAATTTGCAGCTCACAGGCTTTTCATTCTGTTCATGAATGTGTGAGGGAATAAATGACAAGTTTAGGGGCTGAATCTCAGTTCTTTACTCATGTGATGAAGATTGCTGCAGCCACTGGTTGCTTGTCTCAAAATGTGTCCGCAGTACCTGGGCTTCTAAAATTAAGTGTTTTCCTAACAGTTTTCCTAATGACCAGCCCAAGGTGCTCGTAGTTACTGAAGGACAGAGTTATGTTTCCCTTTCTTCACATGAGTTAAACCTAGTGGAGATCCTGAAATAACCAGTTTGAGTCTTCATGGTGAAGTCTTTGTTGTTGAAAGTACCAGGACTTGTATTCGTCCTGAAGACAGTTCTCTCTCTGCAATGTTGTTGACTCTTGTGTGCATCTGCAGCTGTATATTTAGAGCCGGATGTAACATTTCTAGAGACAATCATATATTTAATCTAGTGCTAGATTACTGCCAGGATTAGATGTGAGATGTTTTAAGAAGTGCTGTTAGAATTCAGTGGCATCTGCTGCTACCAAGGCACTGCTGCTGCATCATTGCCTCTTGCAGGAGTCACAGCATCAGGCTGGAACATTGTGTTTCCAGTTCTGTGTCACCACCTCACTAATGAACAATATACTGGGAAGAAATAGGGAAAAATCATAAAAATATGAATAAAAATAAAAGAATGGGGGGCTGATGACTGGGTATATCTTCCTTGTGAGCAGGCGTGTAGAGACAGTGAGCTTAGATGAGATAAAAAAGAAAATGGGAGACAAGACAAGAATTTCAGAGGTGTGGTTTGTCTGGCACTGGTGTTTGTGGCTGAGCTCGTAACGCTCTGATATCCACTAGATATGCTCACAGGCAGTTGCACCTTTGAAAATAAGACGCTCCTTCTTCATGTCTAATCCTTGCATCACAGGAATGGCTCCAAATGTACAGTAAAGCCTTTGATCTGTGCTTCCAGAGTGGTACTGGCAGAAAATTATTAGGATTGGCTGCGGAGGTGTTAGGATGTGGGTCAAACTGAAACTTTCTATCAGTGCTTTGGATCTGAGTCTTTTTTGGTTTGCTTTCCAAAGAACCAGATTGGAGCTTAAGGTTCTGAACTTTAATCTGAAGCAGAGAAGCATTTTCAGCAGTTGTTCTCTGAACTTTTGAGTTGAATTCAGTGATCCAAAGTCTCGAAAACATTGAAGTATTTGGAAATCATCTGCTATACTGTTTGCAGTGTTGAATTTGGTTTTGGTTTCTGTTTTATTAATTTCCAGTAAGACCTGGTAATTTGTTGCAAGAAAACAAGAACAGAACCTGATTTGAAATGATTATATTTTCTAATTATATATTTTTCAGAAACAGAAAGCAAAAAAGTCTTTCTCAGCAGGATGCAGGATAGAGAAAATGACAGAGGTTACTTTATTTTGCAAGCTCTGTATTTCCTTTCCAATGATAATACTTCCCTAAAATGACTTGATTACATCTAGTTGAAGCTTGCTGAGCACTTGGGCTTTTTTCAGAGGTTAAACATGGTTACTGTGCCTTGCTTTAGGAGGCTTTATATTTATTTGACCTGTTTCTTTGTCTCTGGGGAAATTAATAAACAAATCTCTATATAAAGCATTCTTCTGTAAAAGGTAGCTGGAAAGCTGTAAGTAGGAAAATGACACTAATTATTCTTGATGCTCAGCCCTTCATACTAATTCTGCTCAGGTTGTTTTGCTGGTAACCCACATTTTTCAACATAATTGTGCCATGAGATTCTGTTTGTGCTTTAGTAACAAGGCAATTCTTAGGTCACTGTTAGGACTGTGAGCTGTGCAGCAGTGGTGTCATACAGTGACGTGGTGGCATTTGTGGATTTTAATTGCATAGAGGAGGGCAGGAATGCTTATCCCTTTTTTCCATTCCTGCTTTGAGCAAAGCTGATGCAAGCAGTAGTGGGCAAAGTGCAGGATGTGTGTTCAGGTGTGGAGTTCAAACGTACGCGTAATTTGGAAGCTTTTGTATTCTGCTGAAACCAAAATGCCACTGAGGGGTTTTCATCAATATTTAGAGTCCACATCATAACACTCACTGGTGGTTGTAAGTCTGTGATGGATTGAATTCAGATTTGCCATTCAGTGCTAATGTACTTCAGTAGTATTGGCTTTCTGTTGGCTTTCTGTTGGGAAATCTGTGGCCAGCTTAACTTTGGGCAAGCAGTTCACTGAAAACCATTCAGATTTCCTCAGTGGAATTTTTTTAGGCTAATAGTAGTAACTGTTCATTGAGGTCAAATCTGTGAGCAAGTGCACTTTCCTCTCTGAGTGGAAAATTCAGTCTACAAAGTTGTGTTTGCAGTATTTAATGTTATATAGAAATTAGGTATTTCCTTTAGAGATAGTAAATAAATTAGTACAATAATCCTGACGGAAGACAAGGATGTTGCTGCAGAATTATGCACATACCTGACAATGTAATTGAGCTTGAAAACCAAAACAGAATTGCCAAGGGTGGGGGTGAGACTTGCAGCCATTGTGCTGACACAACCTGAAAGTTCAGCTTGTCTTAAAGGCTGGACTTACTTTAAAACAGATTTNGAAGTCAACCTAATCTGGTATGCAAAGATGCTGTTTGGGGAGGGTGTTTTTTCACTGAACATGTAACTCTCAGGTATATAAGGCATCTCTGTGTTGATAGATTATATACTACACAGTTTTTCCCAGTAGCCTTATGGCTTCTTTATGGTCTGGGAATATAAATAAAGCCAAGTAGACAGGCAGAGGAAATACAGAAAGCTGATTTTTCCTGCAGCCTGGGAAGCACTTGTATTTCTTTTCACCTTCAGATGTGCATCACTAGCTGCTGGCCATGTAAGTAACTGGGGTTTTCCAAAACTGCATCACCCAGAGACACATCTGGATGGTCTGGTGTGTTGTGGGAGCCCCTGGCTCGTCTCTCGAGCAGTAGCAGGGAGGGCAGGTTCATCTGTTCCTTTGCCCACCCGTGAGCCCTGTGTCAGAGCACGCAGAGGAAACAAGCGAGTGTGTCCTGTGGGAGCAGAAAATGCTGTTGGAGGATTAAGGTGGCTTAGTTTTCCAAAACTCACTGTGAGACAGAAGAGCAGTGCGTGATGCATTAGCTTCTGATAAACAGGGCTTCTGTGGGAGGCATCTCTTCAAAGCTGTGTGCCCCGGGGTCCCTGGGGGAGCTGCTGCAATTCTTTGGAATTCCTCTCCAGCCTTTCGGGAGCCACCCAGATGAAAGGGTTTGCCAGTTTCACAGTGCCTAATGGTAGGGCTGTTCTCTGTTCTGCTTTTCAAAGTGTGTCTGTGGAGATGATGATAAGGACATCTTTCTTGAAAAAGTAACTTGCTAGACTAATAAATGTGTTGAAACAAAAAGTTTGCTAGTTGAGTATGCCAGTTTCATACCACTCTGTTCTCCATGACCACAATGCCTTTGTGATTTTAGCTAAATATTTAATTACTTTTTTCCTTAAACCAAAGTGTCACTTTCCTTTGCATTGTATCCTTTTGCATAATAAGAGAACTTAAAGAGGTAATTTAGGTTCTAACTGTGTTTTGTGCCCACTCCTTTATGCATTTCCCAGTCAACTGACACTTTTCTCCAGTATTCACTCTGATATTTCACTGCAGTTGCCCTCTCCTTCTGCATTCCCTCACTGTCTCCCTTCCAGGGAGGTATCGCTGGTACTTCAGTCAGCTCTATTTAAATAGCAGCACTCCCTCCCAGTACAAACACCCAGTCAGATGTTAAACAATGAGGGAAACCAACAGTGGAGGAGGTGCCGGGTGGTTCCAGGCTCTGCAGGGGAGTTCCTGCTGGAGGGAAGGAAAGGGCACTTTCCGTTAGTGTCATTCTGTAGTGCTGAGAGACACAGAATCGGGGGGAAATCGCTGCTGCAGACATGAGGGATGAATCTCACTTAAAATTAAATAAACCTGTCCAAGTTATTATAGAAGATAAGACAGGTCAGACAAAGCACTGTCACTTTAAGCACAATTTCCCACCTCCTCCTGGAGCAGAAGGTGATTCCAAATGGTTCTGACTCATCCCCAGGAGGTGCCTGTTGTTTTTTTTTCCCTAATAACAGTGTGAGTTTAGTGAGACTGTCATTAGCAGGATATCTATAGCTTTTTTGAAGGCTCTGCTGCGTGTCCTTTCTCTTCTCTGTGAACAGCTCAGAGCCGTGTTAATATTTTTCCTGGGAACTCAAGACTTTTTTCTCCAAAACCAGTGAGATTAGAGCATTCCCTATTGGGAATTCAGAAGCTTAGTTGGGTTACTGCACTCCCTATTCTGTACTTGTTCATCAGATTGAGATTGGATGTGGTGTCCTAGGAACTGCAGGGTTAAAGGTGCATTAAAAAGAAAAGGAAAAATTTGTTAGTGGAAGTTGTTTGACTATTACAGTGTCAGGGATTCACTGCTCTACAGGTAAAAGGCATGGACATGATAAGTATTGTTGGAGAATGCTTTGTGAAATGAAAAACAGAACTTCATGAATGTTGTATTTATGCTATGTTTAATTTTGCAACAATTTAATTTCTTGTAAATAAATTGTAGTAAGAAATGAGCTGGTATGAGCATTGAGGAGGTGGTGAGAACTGTCAGTATTGCAGAGTCCATGATTCAGATTCTGTATTTCTAATGGGACATGAGATCCTGGATCGCTCAGCTTCTTAAAAATGCAGTAATTTACACTTGAATGTCTTTTTAGGTTTGACTTCACGTTCCCTTGTGACAGAGGTGATTGTGTTGCTTCCCTCACAGCTGCCTTCAGCCTTTTTGGTTTGTAAAAACCCTAAAATTTTCCATGGGAGGAGCAGATCCTTGCACAGCGGATATTACCCTGCTGATAACAAATGTGGTTTCCTTCTTCACCTTCTGTTGACCTAACAGATAGTGAACAGCAGGCCTTTGGGGATCTGTAAACCAGGAGTAAAAACCACTGGTTTTGCAGGTGCAAGGATGGTCTGTAATAGGAACATGCTTTGGTCAGCAGCTAAACCAGTTCCCAGAAACCCAGCTGCACAAAGGTCTCCTGTTCACAGTACTCACCACTTTCCAGTTACTCAACAGACCAATGATCCAGGTGCCACCTTTGTATTTGAAACCAGCTGATGACCTTTCATTCCCAGCTCTCAGGGCTGCCCCTGGTTAAAGTAGTCATTATAGGGTGGCGTTTTAATCTAGCAAACATTGTGTCTGCTTGGTCTGAAATCCTTACAGGCAGCCCTCTCTCCTTCCTCTCTCGTTTAGCAGCACTTGATGCACTTCATGGAGTGTGATACAGCTGATTTGTTGAAAGAGAATTGATAATAGAGAGCAGCCTTGAACAAGGATGCAGTTTTGTTTTCTGTTAAATCATTGTTGCTATAGTGACCTAAGATCTCTTTAGCACTCAGTAGGTATATCATCTTCTGGGCAGAAGTTGGGGATTTTTCAATATTCTTCTAGCAACTGTCTTACAGAAGTAGGTGTGTATATAGTCTTTATGCAAGAAGTCCCTGGTTCTCTTGCTACTGCTCCTGTGAGTATCTGCTGTATTTTGGCTGGTAGTGTCCCTTCTTTGCTGAAGTAATTTCAAGGAAGTTGGATAGATAATATACCCATCTTGTCAAGGTTGGGGAGTATTTCTTCTCAAAGGAGAGTTTCATGGAATGCAGTGATTAATGCAAAAATACAGAGAATGTGAACCCTGCTAAGGAGTGGTCGTTCTTGTGAATTGGTGACCCAGTTTTGGAGGAGGAGGAGGATATTTTTGAAGCTGATTCACATGGTTGGAGTCAGGAAGTCTGAGTTCTTCTGCCCTATCTCTCAGGTTTCTCATGTTCCCTCAGGTATGATCAAGAGTATGGTGCTGCTACAACCTTAACTGAGAGATTTTCTTCTTCTCTGTTGGAAAGTGGGGGATAGTAATTCTGCTCTTTGAGTTCTTTACATTCCTTGGGAGGTGTTGAAGTCTGCAGTGCAGGCTTGGAGAGTTGCTGCTCCAGGCAGAGATGCTCCACCTGGCAGGGAAGTCAGGCCAGTGTCTGTGAAAGTCTTACTGTGTCTGGCACACACAACTCCTCCCTTCCTGCTCCTGATTTCTGGCCTGGGACCAATTCCTGTCCCTTGGCAATGACCTGGCAGACTTGGCCACTCTCTCAGTGGCAAGCCATGGTCAGCCTCCAGCTCTGCAGTGGGGCAGGTGCACATGGCAGCCTGTCCTCATCCCTGCTAGCAGAGGTCTGACAGCAGGAGACAGGTTTCTCTAGATAAGAAACTTAATAAGGCTTGACCTTAGAGCTTTTTGGACCCCAGCATTACAACCAGTTTAACATTCGGTGCTGCTGGAAATCTCAGGGTAACTCCCTTTGTTGTGTTAAGCTGGCCAGAGAGAAAGGGTTGATTTCTTACAGGCTGCTTAGACAGGACCATCTTGATAATGGGCCTCTTTGCAAAGTCTTCAAGATACATGTCTTATTTTACTCCCAGAAATTCAAGTAAGCAAACCTTCAGAAGTGCTCCTTCACCTGGGTGTGACAGTAAAAGAGAAGAATGTCCCTGTTTTTTTTAAAAAAAAATCTATATGAATTTCAGCTAAATAATACATTTTTCCTGCTTATTTGACTCTCCTGTCATGGTACATACTCCATTATATGACCTTATTTTCCCTTTTTCTTAATAATGAACTTCTGTGCTTTTAACTTGCTTCAGATCTGAATTAATTTGAAGTTCTTCCCACTGCTGGTGTCTGCCACACAGGTTTTACATATTTTAAGCTCACACATCCCAATGTTGAGACCAGTTTTTTCTTGTCAGCTCTTTGATGGACAGTTTTGGCCTGTCCCTTTGCTAAAGCTCCACAGAGCTGATATTTCAGCCCCACTGCAGATTGGAAGGTTTTTTTCTGCACAGTGTGGGGTAAGCTGTTTCTTACTGGCAGCTCTTATATTTTTATCAGTTTTGTAAGGTTAATTAATGCAACAGCCTCCAGTCTTGGTTGTCTTAAATATTTAGAGGAAAGAAAGCGATTCATGCACATTTTTGCTGCTGAGCTAGATTTGGTTGAACTTCTGTTGGGTTTCTGAGTTAAGATTCCCAGCTGGTATAAATCAGTGAAGTCCCACTGATTTATTTTGGATGACCAGCTCTGTGGAGGATCTGGTCTTCCTCAATTAAATCTTGTCACTTACTGAACCTGAGCTACTTTGCACTGAGCATAGGGCAGTCGCTGCTGTATTTTTGTGTAGAGAATGTGGGATATATTTCTGCTATCTTTTATATCTTGTAGCTATAAAGAAAGACAGGTGTGTGTGTGTGTACATTTATACACACACAGACACTCATGGATGTTTCCACACATAGAGAATTGTGCTAGAAAACCCCCTTCCTCTTTTTCCTGTCATCACTACTGAATTAATACACCCTCAGCTTTGACTGATATGGAACCTCACTGAAGGTTTGGATCACAGTGTCCAATTTTGTTTCAATGTACCAAAAAATTTCAAACCCAACCAACCAAAACCCCACCAAGCATCAATACCCAACTTGGAGGTACTTAGGAACAGTGCAGCTCCAAGCTGAAATAATTTAGGTTTGCCCCACAGGGAGACCCCGTAGGTCCTTGGATTGAGCAGCCATTTCACTACACAGAGCAGGTGAAATCTTTTCTTGTGGTCCAACACATGAAACCACCTACTTACCTGGAGGAGTGAGGAGGGAATGGTGGTGATAGGCAGGTTGGGAGGCTGGGAATGTGATGGGCTAGATGAGAGTGTTGTTCCACAGAATCTCAGAAATACCTCTGTGTAGTTTTGGGGCAGAGTTGAGTGTCTCCTTGCTGTTACACTTTTTGTCTGTTTTGTTATCAGGTTAATCTCTGTGAGATTAACATTGACTCTCTCAAGTGATTATGACAAGTGAGCGTGGTAGTAAATTCTTCCATGTCAAGAAAAAGACAAATTGTACTGTACTGCATATTGTGGCATAGTACTACTAATTGCTGAACTTGATAAATGTCTTCTGATAGGTTCTGTAGTTAATGAGCAAAGATGTTAATTGCCCTTATCTGAAATATCTGTGTTTGCAGGGACGTTCTCTGGAGCCATGGATGTCTTCTAAGAGAGATTTATTTCAAATCAGCCATTGTTTTCAGCAGTTTCAGAGTTCATTACCCTTCAGTATCAACTGAATAGTCTCCACCCCATCCAAGTTTTAAGAGCAATCAGCTCTTCCTACGTGTTATTTAGCAGGTCTGAATCTCATTTGGGTATGGAAAACTTGTATGTGATACAGCATGCTCAGCATCCTGGGCTGTAGCAGGAGCATGGCTCATTCTTAAGAGCAGCCAAGAGAGAAATAAGCACCTGACAGCAGAAGAGAAAGGGTCTGGAATAGCCCTGTTTCCCCCCACCATCTGGAGTATTTAATTGGGAAAATCATTCTCAGTTGTTGTTGTGTTGGTGGGAGTTGTCAGTCTAAATATGTTTTAATGCAAATAACCATCTCTATTTGTAGAATTCATCTTTTCTAGATGCTTTCTTTGGAAAATATGCAGCTGAAGATTCAGTGCATTATTATATGAGTAAGTGCATACAAGCCTCGTATTAACAATGGACGTCATGTTTATTCTTTCCCTTTTAGAATTTCCCATGGAAACAAGTGGGCAGATTTTTGCATTATTGAGTAGTTTGCTGCTGCTGACTTTTCCCAGAAACACAAGAGAAAACTGGGCTTACGCAGGAGCCTTCATGTTCTTCCAGTTGTGAGAGCACTGGATTCCCCAAAGATTTGATTTGTAGTAGGTTTTGGTGTGTGCCTATTCTGGTGCAAAGTTTCAGAGCTGTATGATTAATAAATCTTTATGGAACTGAAAAAAAGACGAAGTTCTCACTGAGGTTAAAATATACCTGATTTCCCAATGGAGAAGTTGTATGTTTCGTTAGGGGGCTAAAGGCTAATGGGAAGAGAAAAATGTTTCCTTGTGGGGTTTTTGTTTATTGTAATAAATTGCATTTTCATTTGTGAATCTCTTATAGTTTTTCAGAACATGTTCAACAGCAGACAGCCAGAAGTTCAAACTGTAACTGTAAATCTGTAATCTGACATATGTAGATTCTCTGGCCAAAGTTTCCTAAGTCAGGATTAATTTTGTAGAGTGAGGGAGAAAAGTCCATTATCTTGCCTCGTTTCATAGATTTCAGACTTTGCCAGGACATATAAATCTCCTTACAAAAATGACAGCTATAAAAATAAGAGTTACTATTTTCTTAAATAAAGACATTTTCAACTGAGCTCGACATATTGCTGCTCAAAATGCTGTGGCTTTAGACTGTCTGATACCAACAATTAAACTGAAGTATTCAGGTCCTGAGCTCCCCCTTCCCCATTATGTGCTGCCCCTGAGTTATGTTAACGTACTGTTTTCTGTTTTGTGTTAGAAATGGGGCTGAAGGAGCTCAAAAGTAATCTGGCAAAAGCTGGATGTGTTCCCTGATCTGCCTGACGCCACAGCCAGACAAATATTTGTACGGGCAGAGACAAAGTGGGTGGATGGAGGTGGCAGTGCTGCTTAAGCCTGGTATTGATGCCAGATGCTTCATGGTGACCCACTGAGGATCTGTCTCATTTTTCAAATCTCTGAATCCACATTTCTGGCCTTGTGTGTTGTTCCCATTTGGCTTGCCCATGGAGAGACCTGGGGGTGAGGATGCAGCTTCTAGGGGTGGGTGCAAGCAAGACCAGCTGCAACATGAGAACGTGCAACACTTGCACTGCTTATTTATCAACCACAATGATTCACTGTGATTGACGTTCACATACCTGAATGTCAAAATAACCTGTGTTTTAAGAGGAACCAGTGACTCAGGCTGTGGTTTTACCTCAGGCCATTTCCTGATAAATGGCTGAGCTGTGCTTGGTCTTGAAAAAACACCACTGAGGAGGACAGCTCTGTCCTCACATCTGTGTGTGTGGAGGGATTGGGGAAGGGACACCTTCTTGTGGGGCTGACCCAACCCTTGTGGGTGCCCTGGTCTCTGTGAGGAGCACCACAGCTCTGTGAGCTCTGGGAAGATTCAGGTCTGATGACAACTCTGTTTTGGTCCTTCTACAGACCATTTCTGCCCAGCCCTGATGTGGGAGCATGGTCCTCAGTGTTGGGCAGCACAATTTCAAGGAGTGCTATACAGTGATAAATCACTTTGCTTTAGACTCTCTGGGCTGTGAAACAGAGGTGAAGCTGCCTGTAACTGGTGTTTTCAGAACTGAAAATATTTCACTTCTTAGAACACGATGTTTTTAATGAAAGCAGAAGCAATGCATGTGACAATGGTTTCAGGGATTGAAGTACATTAGGGTTACTCATTTTTTGAGTAAGAGAGCAAACAACTGTATGTGTGTAGGATGGCTAGATAGAAGATATGGACGTGGGATCATATGAATGCTACATAAAGTACCTCATTGGCATTACAATAGGTGATTGACCATCTGCATAATTCCATCTTATGGTTTGTGTGGTCTTCCCATCCTTGGCAAAGTGCAGAACTCTGTTCCTCTGTTCTCTTAAGGAAAAGGACTGTCCTGTGAGAAGAGGTGTATGCCTGGGTTGAAATCACTTGTGTATGGCTACAGAGCTGTGGTTGAACGAGCTCAGTTGTCTTTAATGCTGTTTAAATGGATGATTTAAGGTATAGGAGAAGCTTCTCTTGGGAACAGATTCTGTGAGAATTCCTCAAATCCTCTTTGAAGTTAATGGAGGGTATTAAGGGCAGTCAGCACCTTCTTAAAAGAAGAATTTAAATTGCTTTGATTCATTTCATTTTATATTTGCATTAACTGATTCTGGATTTCTCCCTCCTCCAGTCTTTCAGAGCATATTTTTGATAACTTTGCCCCCTGAGCATACTAGATTTTATGTTGGCTGTTTTGATATTTTTCCCTGAGTGTTGTAATGCTGATTACCAAAGGATCTTGGGCCTTTGGCTTCCTGTGAGAACGAGATAATTACTCTCCAGTAGGCAACGCATGACGTACAGTATCAGCATTGAGCCACTGGGATTCCAGTCACTAGTGTAGAACAATATTGTGGGTAAATGAATAAGCAGAAGTTTATCATACTTCCTGCATAACAAGGTTTTCGTTAAAGAGACAGTGAAAATTGTTTTCACCAAGGGCTGCTGCAAAACGAGCGCTGCCGCAACAGCCGTTGGGGAGAAAGATATTGAGGTTGAGTTCTGTGGCTCACGGGGTTTTTCTTGCTGAAAAGACAGCTGAATTCTTGTAGCAGCAAAGGTGGGTGACAGGGCTGTCACTGCATTTTTGGCAGATGACGTTTATGGGCTTAGAAACATGTATGAAGTGTACACCTCCAAAGTACGGCTTCCAGATGCACCACCTACCTAACTTATGGGAGAAAGCTCTACCAATTAGAAACAGAGACATTCCAAAGGCAATTTGCTTATTTCACACTCGCCCCCAGGAATCCTGTGTTGTGATTTTAGGAGTTGGCCCTGTTTGACCCTGAAATAGATGTGGTTTCTCCCTTGCCTTCGTTATTTCAAGACTGTCAGTTAAAAATAACTTATGTATTGGGCACAGTGGGAGTGAGTTTGAGAAGTTGAAGTTATATGTAAATCAGTAATAGTGAGAAAATAATTCATAAATGTAATGAGCTCTATTCTCTTGAATAGACATGGTCAAATCTATGGTTTATCCATGAGGAAGGATTAGTTATTTTTGTATGAAAACATTTCTCTGCCACAGCAATACTGATCAGTTCACTTATGCTGTAGCACAGCAAAGTAAATGATGTCTTTGGAGGACCTCTGTGAAATATTCAATTACTTTAAAAATTACTTGCATAAAGTACAGTGTATGTATGCATACTCAATAGATGCACAGCACTGTGTATATAAGACATAATTTTATGTGTGCTTGCATAGATACATTTGTATTTCAGCTTATCTCAGAGAAAATTGTACTTCTATAATGCCTAAGAATACAGGGATATTAACAAGGAGTTTCATGTTGAAGTTTGTTTTCCTGCAACTATCAGTTTGTATTGTGTGTTTAATCGCAAAATGCAGCTACTTATTTATGTTTTAATTGTGACTTTCATTTTAATCTGGACATCAGCACTCTCTGCAGGAAACCAGTACTTACCTATAGGCCAAGATGAGTTGCTTTGCTTTTGCTTGAGTCTGAAACTTGAGGGCTGTGTCTTTGGAGCCCCAGGAACCACTGTCAAATGAAGGAGTCTGGATCTTGCTGATGTGGTTGATCAGAATTACAGCTGGGGAAAAGAACAAGGATGTGTGGAATAAAGCAACCTTTCTATAGGACAGTGCTGATCTGTCTGTGTGACTGAGATGCTCCTTCGTGCATTGAGAGCATGAGCATGGCCAGACCCTTTCACAGCTCAATTCCACCTGGAATTAGGTTCCATTGATTTTTGGGGTCAGGACAGTTTGATATTTCTGTGTTTCAGGCACCTTGGTCTGGCCTGGTTTTGTTTTTATGTGAGTGATCTTAACACTTGAACAAGTTGGAGGAAGGTGGCTGGATGGGTCTCTCTCTTGAATCACCTGTATAGGAATTTTGCATTTCAATTAGATTTTGCAGATGTTTTCAACACCAAGAATAATTTTCATAGTGCTGCTCTTACTTTGAAATTGTGAAACTTCTGATGGCTAAGTAAACATTTTTTTCCCTTCTCCTCTGTTTTCTTGCAGCCAACTGGGTACATGGAAAACTCCATTTCCTACAGTGCTATTGAAGATGTTCAACTGCTCTCCTGGGAGAATGCCCCTAAGTACTGTTTACAGCTCACAATCCCGGGGGGTACTGTCCTACTGCAGGTACAGTAAACACATGCACAACTTTCTTTCTCTCTTACTGTGAATCTCCTTCAATTTCTGTTTCCTGTGCATGAAATCTTAATTAGAAGGACTCAGAAAAGGCAGAGAACTTGGTGCTGTCAAATTATCTAACCAACAGAAAATTTGCTCAGGGTGATAACTCTGAAATTCTTCGTGGTGTTCAACAGTCAGAATGGAAATTTTGGGCCACAGTGATTAAATTCTTCTTGCTGATTTTGTGCAGCAAAGCAGTGCTCTGTGTAAAGGCACATGTATACAGGCCTGGAACTATTGTATTTTTACATATAGTCCTATTCCTGCATGAAAAAAGTTAAAAATTTAATCCTTCAGTTCATCTTGGAAACCCAGAACTTGCACTGGAGCTGCCAGATACCTATTTTTAAAAGCTACTCAATCTTCACTGGAATATTTCAGTATATTTGTATGGATGCCTATATATGCTGGTTCTCTTAAGTGTTGTTTTCAAACAGAAGACACTGTGTTTACATTATTCCAGATTTCTTCATCCACTTGTGAGGCTTTATAGGCCCCCTTAGGTCATTGCAAGTTTTAATGACAGAAAAGCACTCCACAGCACTGAGCTTTGGAAATACTTTGGAGCAAGTAGGAGAAGTGACTGGAAACCCATGGCCCCCAAAGAACCTTGAAAGGTCATAACTTAAAAACACTGAGTTGGCTTCAGCTTAACTCTTCCATGGTTCTCTCTCATGTTTCTCAATATTGTTTTGAAGACAGTTTATCTGTTATCCCCTGGGATTTTACTTTTTCAGCTGATTATACAGCCATGACTATTGTGTATATTTATTTCATCCAGGTAGGACTGTAAGGGAAGACAGGAAGACAAGCCATGATTTCCCAACAGCTGTATTAGGGTCCTCATTACTCTTGAAATCTTCCTTGCCTAATGCATTAGTGGAATTAATTAGACAGAAAGTTGTCTAAATTTCTCAAGTTGGATGATTTTCCCATGATAATTTTGATTCTGCTTTTTTCCATAAATTTCCCTAGTGGTACTAGCATTTATGTTTGTATCTGTTTCAACAGATGGAATAGTTACACCTGCCTTTCCAAATTCTGTTTCCAAGTCTTTATTCTGTAGTTTATGGCAGCTGCCTTTTTTGGTCTGCTTAAGGGGAAACAAGATAAAGCTTGAACCCACAGCTTCCTGCTGAGTGGAAAGGAAATTGGTAGGGTAGGCAGGCTGTAATCTGGAGCAGCCTGACATTTGTCTCTTTAAAAAAAAGAAAAAGAAAAAAACCCAAACACATAAATAATTAGGTTTGTGAAACAGCAACATCTTAGCATGGATACTTCGGTATTTTCTTCAAAAAGATTGGTGCCTTTATGTAACCTTATAGGAACTCATAAAGAAGTGGAGTGAGCTGGACTTCTGTTTATTGCTGCCTGGATGAGCACTCTGGATCAGATTGCATTATAACTACAGGAATTTCAACATAATTTGAAGTACAAACTTTAAAAAATGGTTTTAATGTGACTTGGTCCTTGGTAGTATCTTGATTCATCAGATGTGGTCAGATTGGAGGAAGTGTAAAATTAGATTTCCCTTATACAGTTGTAATGTGTATTCACAAATCCAAAACAGTTCTCAAAGTTATGTTTAGTCTGCTGAAGAAATCAAGTTGAAAAAGCTGGATTTATGAAGTAGTTGAGTTCAGCAGAAATTCTCTAGTGTATGTAACAAGGATCAGAGGTATCCAAAAGACACATTCACAGAGGAGCTGAGAAAATAGTTCAGTTATTTCCAGATTTCTGAGAGACTTCAGTACATCTCTGGGCAATTGTGACTTCCATTTTTTTATGAAATCATGCTGCCCTGCTAATTTAAGCAGCAACATGTTCTGATGTAATATCCAGCTCTAGTATCAGGAAGTGCATGATAGTGGAACAAGTCAAACTAGTCCAAAACATGTTCCTAGTACTGTTTCTTTTGAAGTGCACTTTTGGTGAAATCTGTATTTTTATTTTTTTCCAAAGCCCTTAAATAATGTGTGTGTACATATATATATATAGATATATATAGATATATATGTAAAAATGTTTAAATGAGCTGTTTTGACTACTCCCCAATTTCTTTCATATTTCTGATTGATATAAATTTTATATTTTGATCCATGATTTGCACATGCTGCATTGTAAATTCTTTAATACCATAGGATATTATTGACATGATTTGACATGAAGCAGTTCAGTACTTTTCAATCACAGGCTTTCCCAATTTTTCATTTTCAAGAAAAATTTAAGATTCTGATATCTGCTTCACTGAAGGCAGTGTGGATTTATGAAAGGTTGGTCCTGCTTGGCCAACCTGGCCTCCTGTGCCAAGGTGACCTGCTTAGTAGCTGAGGGAAAGGCTGTGGAGGTTTAGATTGGCTATTAGGAAAAAATTCTTCACCCAAAGTGTTCTCATGGCACAGGCTGCCCAGGAAAGTGACTGAGTCACCATCTCTGGAGGTGTTTAAAAGACGTAGATGGGGCACCTGGGGACATGGCTGAGTGATGAGCTTGGCAGTGCTGGCTTAGATGTTGGATTTGATCTTAGAGGTATTTTCTAACCTAAACAATTCTGTGAGAAATGCCACAGGAGAGCCCCAGTCCATGTTCAAGTTTTCATCCCCTCTGTCTGCTGTCACCAGGGTCTATTTCTGGCTTGTCAGTGCACAGTAATGAGTCAGAGAGGGAAGAGTGCCATTACCTTTCCTTACATCATCCCAGAGCCCTCCCATGGCAATACTGACCCATCCCAACCTATTTTAACACATGAAATCTGACAGGCAGCGCCGGAGGTGATGCAGCTCCTCTTAGGAGCCCGGATCACGATGACAGGATGTGTCTACCTGGGTTTCAGAGGAAGACCTGGTTCTCAGGCAGCAGACAGCTTAATCCAGGCTGGGTTAGGATTTAAAAGTCATTTTCATGTGTGAGTTCTTCCCACTGCGTGTTTGTTGAAGAAGCGCAGCTGTCTGAGCACTTCACTGCCCGGCATTTGGGGATTCCCACTGTCCCATGTGGGAGTCATGGACAGTCAGGTTTCTGGGGATCTTGGACTGTCAGTTTTCTAGACATACTGAGGGCTTGTGTTTTCTTTCCCCCTGCCGAATGATGTGATCCCTGGTCCTTTCTATGAGCAGCAATCAAAATCGCAGATTTTTTTTCTTCCCTGCAGTTGGGATAGCAGTTGTGAAAGAAGGTGTTGCTGAAGCTGGCTCATAGGCCTCAAGCTCTTCAGGCCAGGAAATAGGAACTAAATTTAGCTTTTGATGAAGAGCTCTTTAGTATCAGAAATAGCAGGGCCTCTTTGAGCTGGACTGGACTTCTGCTCTTCTCCTTTGTAAAGCACAAGGTGTGATTATGGTGTTGTGTGGATGATTATGAGGAGGACGCTACCCTTGATAGTGACAAAACTGGAAGAACCTTTTGAAAGAGATTAAAAAACTCCTTACAGTATAATTTCATGAGCTGCTGATCACCAGTGTAGGAAGAGTACCAAAAAGGCTTTGGTATTTCAGTCAGGACAGTACTGCCTTGCTTTCCTGTGGTGTCCTTTCTTGTAGCCTTAAAGCCACCACTTCCATCCCTGTCGCTCGTGTTGTTTTATTCATTTCTTGGCAATTGAGTGTAGTCAGAAGGAAAAACAAACAGAGCAGGAAGCCTTGACAAGCACAACAGTCACACATTGAGCTCGGTGCTTGACCAGGCTGTTTGTGCCAGGGAGTCCCCACACTAAGTGTTTCCACTGGGTTTTTAGTAACACTTTATTTTAGTGTCCTTGGAGAACCTGGCTTTTGTTTCAAGTGCCAGTCCAGCCATTGCTGCTGGTGTGGAGAGGTCATGCAAGGACCACGATCCAGCAGAGGCAGGGAATATTTTAAGGAGGAAAGCAGCATTTCTAGCAATTCCCAGCAACTCTGTCTAAGCCAGAAGAGTGGCAGGTTTCCCTTGCAGGTCTGCCCAAGCCCTGGAGGTGCAATGCTGGGATTTGCATCAGTGAGTGAAGGTTTTATACAGCTGTATGTGTGCCATGGGACTTGGCTTCCTGCAGCCCTGGGACACTCCACTGTTCCTGTGGCTGACAGTAAATGAGGGAAGACAAATCTGTGCTGTTTTATGAATCCCAGTAATGAATATCAGCTGGAAAAAAAGCCCAACAGAACCTCCATCCTGCTGACCAGAAAACAAGCGAAGGAGAGAGAGAACCGCAGAATAAACCCACGAAGAATCAAACCCAGAGTATGGGTCATCAAATCCCACTTATTACCACATCTTTTCAGATGGCAAAATCCCCTAGAAGCATCTGTGTGAAGGATGCTTTTGCAAGGAAAAACTTGGGAACAGTTTGCTTCATGGGCAAGCCTGTTCTTGTGTTCTTCTGAATAACACACATGCCGGTAGCAAGAGATGCCGTGGTGGTAATTTACTGTTAAAGGAATGGCAAAGTCTCCACCATAATTTTTAGGGTGTTTCTTGCAGAGTTTCAGGTGTTCTGTTTCTCAGTAACACACAGGTTTAGTCTCCTCCTTACCTGGGTACAAATTATTGCAGGGGCTGTAACACTGGCATGAAGCAAGTGTTCAGTTTCCTATTTTTGTGAGCAAAAAGAAAAATCTGCCTTTAAAACATTCACTTCTTTTTAATAATAAACTTGTATTCCTTGTCATTGAGTAAGAAATGAAGTAGCTGGGTTGCAGAGCAAATACTTCCTTTTTCAGCAGAGGTGTAAATTTACTCATGTTGACCAAAGCTTTGCATATGCAGCCATTTAACCTCTTGCACAGTTTTTCTCCTGTGAGAAGTCTTTTTAAAAGAGGTGACTTTAATCCTATGAGTAAAGTTTGTACTATAGCTGATCCCAGGTGGCTTTTCCTCTCTGACTGAACCTTTACAACCCAAAGAAGAGAATATAAAAATCCTTCAGAATGCAGTTCCAAGATCAGTTAATCTTAAAAAAAATACTGCCAGCAGTAATGTTCTTAAAGTAGATACTCTCTTCCTCATTGGAATAATAAATAAGCTACAAAGAGTTTAATCTTCTTGTGCCTTTTAAGAGTTTTACTCCTACGTTTTCCCATTTTCTAAAGTATTTTTCTACTGTGTTGTGGTTGTACAAAAACAATGTGAGGTCTTGGTTGTGCAGGAAGCTCAGTTGGACCATGTGTCACCTGCCACCCTGTTAAAGCCACTGCATTTGAGAAAAACATTATTGGCACAATTGAGGCCCAAACATACTAAACACACAAGGGGCCTAAACTATTATTTTACATAGATAGGTTATAAAATCTTCATTGTACTTCAGCCCTGTCTCATTTACTGTTTGTGACAACAGCAGGCAAAACATTTCCAGGCTCAATTTTTGAACTGAACTCACTGTGAAAGCAAGGCTGAAAGTAAGAAAAATTTCCCCTGTGCAGTCAGAATGCCTAAGGAAAGCCTGGCTTAAAGTCTTTTTTGTCTCATTTTCTCCTTTTTATTGTACTCTAGAGCTGAACAAATACAGTAAGCTATGCCCTTAGCTGGAGTAAAAAACTAGGTGTCAGTTCCCAGGAAGTGATGACTTCAGTGCAGAAAGCCTGAATTTTGTCAATGCACATAAGATAAAACTGTAAATGTCTGTGTGCAGCCCCATAAATGAATTGTGGTTCCCTCCACTGCTTTAAGACTTTGGTGCTCATTGCTTAAACTTCAGAAATGTTACTCACAATAACCCGAATGCTCGAGTAAGTCTCTGCCTGCAGAGCTGCCTGGGCAGCTGAGCACCCACGAGAGCCTGGTGGCTCTTTTTGCATCCTGGCATGCTGTGAGCTCCCTGTTCCTTTGGTGGGAAAGAAATGCTCCCTGTAGTGCCTTCTCAGTGTAAGCCTGAAAATGAGGAGGGAGGACCAAGGGATGCTGTGCAAGAGTGAGATCTTTGTTTTCCTGTGCGAAAGTTCAGCGTTTCCTGCATATTGCTGTGGTTTTGCTGGAGTCAGGTGGCCGGAAGGGTGCACTGGGAGGATTAGTCCCTGCTGCCTGGGAGAGATGGGAATGCTGGGGTCAGATAGCTCCCTCAGGATAAGGGTGGTTGGGGTAAAACATTCAGTCTGTGCTGAGCAAGGTGCAGAGTGCTGGTGAAATGGCCATTGGCCTTCCAATCTTCTCTCACCACTGAGTCCTGATCACTGGTAGAAGTGGGGGGATCCCTAAAGGTTTGTTTTCCTATTTTGTGTTCACTTTGATGTCTTTGTCTTGATTTCTTGATTTTCTTGGGAGGTGGTCTTGAATAGCAGCCCAAGCTCTGAGTGTTTGGAGTGGTTCAGACTCCTAATTTAGACCCAGGTGCCAGTTTGCTTGATCACTTCTCTACAATAACTAACTCTACATCTTAACCCACACTTGAAGCCCAGTCACTTTGTTAATTTTACTTTTAAAATGCTTTTTGTATATTGCTGCCAGAGAGTTACACAAGTCTTTCCTTTGCCAGTTTTGGTTTTGTGTCTTACAGTATTCTTAATTTCTTTTCTCCCCCAGTATTTGCAGTCCACTTTTGCCTCCTCCTCTGTGTGATGCTGTTGTCCTCACTAATAGCTAGGGCTCCAGTCACTTGCACAATCTGTCTACACATAATATTCTCTAATTGTTTGCAGTGGTCTTACAATCTGTACTACTGACATCATAAAGTAGGAGAATAATTAACAGGTTTCAATTTAGGGCTTCAGCATTTGCTCTTGCTTTCAATTTCAGTGTCAGACCAGGGACTGAACCAGGCTGACATTTGCCTCTTTGAGTGAAGTTCTGCCTTCCCTAGAACAGTTTTGATTTTAGCAATTTAAACAACAGTATCTTAGTTTGCATAGTTCCTATAAACTCAGTCTTCCAAATTTTTTAAGGCTGTAGTGGATGTGTACCTTGCAATATTTTTGGTACAATTGCTTAGTATACATCAAGCCTAGAAAAACCTTCAGTTTGACTTATTCTTTAAAGGGCTTTGATGCTAGCATTTGGAAAGGATGTTTTTTGTTGTCCTGCATGAACTAGTTTTCTCCTAAGAAAAAGAAAAAAGGTTCAATTTGAAATTAAATTTTTCAAAGAAGTCTGCTGAGGTTTAGAGTATATTTGCTCCATGTCTTTTTAATTATGTTAAAAATATCTTTTGCCTTTTGGTGGCAAATTGGTTATGACCTTTTCATTGTATTAAAATATAGTATAAAATATAGTGAATTGAAATTTAATTTTATAACATATGGGTAAAAAGTCTGTCTTGTGTTATAATGTACACATATGCATAAAACACTGTGTAAATAACAGAAGACCATTAAATATTGGCTGACCAAAATGACCTGAAGATCTGCATGACGAATGTTTTTACAATTTTTCATTGCATGCAAAGAAAAGAAAGTAGAAAAGGAAGTTTTTTGTTTCCATTTGTAGGAGTTTCATATTCTGGTATGTCAGCATTCTTCTTGAAATGGAAAGTTTTTGATAAATTCTGTGGTCAGCCAAGATTATTTGTAATATATTTATTCCTACTTTATTGCCTTGACATCTACTGGAGGAGCAATTGATTCTCATTAAGATATAAGCAAATAATATGTAATACATATATAAAAGGATATTACTCCACTTAATTCAGAGTAATCAATCCAAATTTGTGTCACCAAGCCATCAGTAGCTGACCTTGATATTAAACATGTTTTTGGTAACCATGCAGCATTTTTAGTTCTGGTATTCCTGCCATTATCAGTGAACTGATGGAGTGTTGGGAGATTAAATACATTCTGTAGTGTGGATCTTGAATACTTACCTGAAAAGGTGTTGGGGAGTGAAACTAGATGAGTGATGCTCTAACTTGCAAGAAGTACATACTTTTTGTCTGGCAAAGAATCTCACCTTTTTTGGTTTTTTTTACCATGGCTATCCTGTAATTTTCACTGTTTGTGTAGAACGTTTTGAATCGTGAGTAAAAGTTGCCCGTTGGCAGCTTTGAGGTGGAGCTGGAAAAGCCAAAGGGCATCTCTGCCCACTCAAATATTTCAGACTTATGTCACCTTGTTAAGGCATGCATATTTACGTCACTGTACATGCTTTTATATTTTTTGATACCAAGCCTTTTGACCTTTGGGAGTGTTGAACTATTCCTTCATTGGCTACGACCTGGCTTCACACTGGGAATTTCTGGCAGCTGTGCTTAATACAGACAAAAATGGGTGATGGCTGGGAGTGATTATTGCAACATTTATGCTGTTGCTGCAAACAGTCTGTGCATGTATCTGCACGTCTGTGTGTGCTGTGCTTTTCACTGTTTTAATATCACTGAAAGAGCTAAGACATTATTTGAATTGCTTTGGGGCCAGCTGAGGAGCAGGACAAGAAAAGAAACCAGAGGATGGAAAAAACCACCCCTCCTAGTAAAATGTCAGCCCATCTTCCTACTCTGCTTCTGGTGATTAATGGCAGAGGCAAATGCCCCAAAGACATTAAAGATCTGACCCACACCTGATTGAATTCAGGGAGGATTTTTCACAGTCTTTGGACTGGACAGCATTTCATAGGAGCTTAATATTTTGTAAGGTTTTGGTTCAGTATTTTATAATGCAGCAAGGTCTTGGTGTCACTGCTTTCTGTGAAAATAAACTGGTTATAAAATAAGTACCTGAGTGACCTGAAGCACTGGTAGAAACTAATGATTCTGTCTGTGATTTTTCTTTATTGCAGGCTGCAAACAGTTACCTGAGGGATCAGTGGTTCCATTCTTTGCAGTGGAAGGTAAGTTCTGCACTTCATTTTCTTCCTTCTCTGCCTCCAAGAGTACTTTTTAGAATTCCCTGTTTGTTCATTGTAAAAGCCCTGAATGGATAAAGTCTTTTCTTGCAGAAACCTCAAATCAGAATATAGCTGCAGTTTTAACTTGTCTGTGTCATGAATGAAGTGGACAAATTAACTTGTTACACAGCCCAGCTTTATCAACATGCAACTGGCTTCAAAAAATAGGCAGTAAATTCACATTTAAAGAGAACAGAGACTGGATGGATTTAGTTTTGTACTGTGAAGTGTAATAAAATGTAAACTACAATGAGTACACCTCACCATATCCTCTGGACTCTTGGAGTATTTGGAGGTTTTTTGTTTATTTGTTTTTTATTTTTCTGAGAAGCTAGGGAGAAAGAGTGCCTTTTAGAGTTGTTTACTGTATGTGTAGCATCAATCTGTTGTGCATCAGTCTATGTTTATGCTTTAGGATGATTTGGAATTAAAGGCAGTTTCCATTTCAGAGACCTCAGGCCCTTTCTCATTTTCAGTGGGAACAATGGACTGATTGCCCTGAGTAGGGAAAGTGCATCACAGTGACAACATTGTGTCTCAAAAGCAGCACATTCTTCATCAAAAGCTGCTGACCTTTGGATGGAATCTGTATGGATCTTTGATGCAGTTGGAAACAAGTTTTGGCCAGATGCTGAACATGGTGTCCTCCCTTGCCTTGCAGTGGGAAACACAGGCAGTTGCTTTTCAGCTCAGGACTTGTCTCCAGCAGGGTTTCAGTGAAGTCAGCCAAGTTGGCTGTGCAGCTTATCAAGATTTCAGCCTGCTGACAGCAACCACATGGAAAAATATACGGAAGTCCCTCCCACCAAACTGGTTTTGTTGTAGGTGTATGTGATAGTTGCAAAATAGTTGTGGGGCAAAACTACAGTGTTGGTGTGCTTTGTGCAGCCATCAGTGCCTGGCAGAATCATATTCTGAGCGGTTCCAGGCTCTTATCAGCAAAAGCCAAGTGTTGAGATCTCCTTTTCCAGACCACTGGCATGTTCTCCAGCCTGTTACCCTGAGAGTGGGACAGTGGTGCTGATAGCAGAAGGCTGGGTTGTGGTGTAGCACTTTATTTTGGCCTCTTGACAGTATCATTAACACAATACCCAGCCAGCCTTGATTTCTTTGCAACTCCTGAGGATAACAAAGCACTTAAAGCATGCAGAGGCAGTATCTCCATGTGGCCATTATTTTCTCTCCTGCTTTGGCAGGCAGGGATGATCAGAGAAAGCACAGATAGAAAATGATGACGGAATTTCTTTTTCTACCTCACCCCCAGCTGGGATGGTCGTGGTACCAATGTGCTGGTGGCTCATGCCCTCTTTGTTCCTGCAGTGAGGGGAGAATTGGGGTTGGAGGTGCAACTCTGGAAAACATCAAGTAAGATGTGGTAAAGATGCAACATGACCCTACCATTCACCCCACTAATTAAATTCTTAAAGAAAAAAAAAAAAAAGAAATAAAGGAAAAAGGGAAAAAGAAAGCCAGCCAGGCTAGACAGAGTGACCTGGCTTGCTTACATGCCTTTCAGTCATGGAGAGGGAGCTTTGCTCTGTGGGAGTTGTTTTTAAAGGAGTATTTCTTAAACTTTCCAGTGCTTCTGACCCAAGCCTTTCATTTTGGGAAACTCTGAGTAATTTAACTTGGTGCAAAGTAGAATTTATTTTTGCTTCCCTGCTTCCCTCCCCACCCCCATTAAATTTGTTTCTGAAAAACAAGTGAAACATTATCTCGATTTGAAAGCCCTTCCCTTTACCAAGAATAGCAAATAGTGTTTTCCCATAAGAACAGTGACAGGGTTTAGTCACTGCCCAGGTAGTTGGCACTGTGAAATTCCTCTTTGCTGAAATGGAGGTAATTTAGATGGTTTTTGTTGCTTAATAGTTCAGAGGAAGAGCACCTGGTAACTCTTTGCTCTTTGGCAGGTTTAAGTGAGATCCCAAGGGGATGAAGAAGCAGGACAAGCTGTCAGGGTAGAAGGAGGGTGGAGGAGTGCAGTTGTGTGTCTACCTTAGTGAAGTTTATCACTTTACTGGCTCTGTAGCCTATGACTTTAAGAGCCAGGTGCCAAGGTTCATCTCACTCCATAATTTGTATGGTTTGATGATTAAGCAGGTAGTGAGGGAACCCACAAAAAACAGGAAACCTATTCTTCTGGAATGGGGCATTTACACAAAGCACCAGCTGGCAGAGAGATCGCTGCAGCTGTATTATAATTGGATGGTTGTGCTGGTGAATGAGATATTTGTCCAGTGGTCTTAGAAATAATAGGTCAAAACATTTCTGTGGAATGTAGAACACAGATGCAGACCGGTGCAGATAGCTGTAACAGTTGTTCAGGGGAAAACATTCAACAGAGATGATCTTGCTATTGTTTGTACTTGTGTGGTGGGAGCATTTAGGGAGCCCAGCTGAATCCAGAGCCTCAGTGTACTTGGCACTAGATTTAAGTGGAGCAGGAGACCTTCACTTCCCTTGCCCTGCCCAAACAAGGCTGGAGGAATCCATTGTACAGACAGCAAACTGATATTCTGAGAATTTCCAGCAGCAGGGATTGCCCTCTCTCAAATTACAATTGTGGGAGCAGATTCATATTCTGTCCACGTCCTTCTGACTCTTTTTCCTGTGCGTGAAGCTTTGGGAGTCAGATGCTGCATTTACCCTGAGCTACATGGGAGGTGGGTAGGAACAGTGAATAGCTGTGTTTCAAATGTTTGGGGAAGCTCTTTGGGTTCAGGCACATACTTTGGTTTTGTAGGAAGGTGCTAAGGTCTGTGAGAGAGCTTTGATGTGGTGCAGTTTTAAGGTTTAACATGCTGTGGGAATTCACTTTGCCAACTGGCACCCTGGAAATAATTCTTGTTCTAGAGACAAACATGGAAATAAAAATCAAGAATAATTTCTTCCTGTGACCCAGAGAATAATAAAAGAGATGGTACAGATTAATAGAAATAAAAGAGAACCAAACACGTAATTATCTATGTTTTAGATCCAGCTCCAAGAGGTTTATGTGTCATTCAGCTGACTAGCTGTCAGGATGCTTACACAGCTCTTTAGTTGTGTCCTTTTCCTTGAATGCTTACTGAAGTCAGCAGGGATGTAGGGACAATGTGAGTGTTCCTTGTGTAGTCATCTCTTTGGGTTTTCCATTTCAAACCCTCCCAGTAAGGGTTACTCATAATTCCTCATCTAATCTAGATATCAGGGAGGATCACAACTCCTAAAGGATTATTGGCCACCTCAGCCTATTTTTAGAAATCCTGATTTCCTTTTGGTTGTAGCTAAGCCAAACTATCTCTGTCCAGAGAATAAACAGATCATGTTATCAACTCTCCAGCTCCTCAAACATAAATCATTAATCCATTGTGTAAGGAAAGTTCCTCTCAACCAAGGAGATTGGATTGAAGCCGTGATACATAATCTTTGGTATGTGGAAGCTGATTAAGTCATAACAGTGTATCAATAAAGATAACACCACTTTCTGTGGATATACAAAAGAGAATAACACATGCAGTTCATTGCCCTCTCTGGATCCAGAGCAGATACAGTGGTAACCAACCACTTCTGTAGGGGATGCATGCAGCTAAACTTGGCTTTGAGGGATACTGGGACTAGTAATTTTGGGACACACACAAATAAGCAAATACCTGCTCTTGGTATTTTCCCAGCCAGCATCCATCTGCTTTGTTGCTTGTTTATGTGTTGCTGTCTTTGGACTAAAGACTTTCTGTGCATTTGTAGTGCTGAGCACAGAGAGGTACCATCCTCTGTAGAAAACTTGTAGCCCCATTACACCTCATGCTAAAAGTATTGATCATTAAAAGATACACTTGACTAATTTAATTCCATGTTGCATTTGAGTTAGAAAGACACCAGTGAGCTTTTTTCCCAGGAATCCTTAGGTCTTCTCTCGAGGTGCAGAGTACAGGTATAGATTTACATTTTTTAGTGGGAATTCACCTAAGGCCATGCAGGGCATGTTGCATTTTTTTATCGTGCTTGATAGTAAGCCCTGAACACTGCCCTCGTTGTGGGGTGAGTTGCTCGTGTTTTCTGGTCAGCTGGGTGATGCAGCAGTGAAACATGTCAGTTGACAGCCTTTGGGGGAATGTCCTGAATTGACACAATACAGAAAGAACAGACCCAGGGCTGCAGGAAAGCATGAAGCATGACTCAAACTGGGTTTTGTGTGCCTCTGACCTGGATCTTCTAGAAAGGCTTGCCTCTACCTTGTCTTTCCCACTGATGCTTTTAAGCAGTGTCCGTGTGTCCCCTAATGAGTATTGCTGCTTGGTTAGGGAGTTTACACATCTCTTAGCAGGGACAGTGCAAATGTGTTAATTGTAGGATTGTTTAGGTTGGAAGGGACCTTTGAACATCATCTGGTCCTCTCTCCACCCACGCCACGCTTGTCCTCACGCAGTGCAGGGTTTACTTGGAGGTGGTAGGAGGTTGCTGAGAGCCTGTGAAGCCCCAAACCAGGCACAGTCCTGGCACATGAGCTCAGCAGTGCAGGGTTTACTTTGAGGTGGTAGGAGGTTGCTGAGAGCCTGTGAAGCCCCAAACCAGGCACAGTCCTGGCACATGAGCTCAGCAGTGCAGGGTTTACTTTGAGGTGGTAGGAGGTTGCTGAGAGCCTGTGAAGCCCCAAACCAGGCACAGTCCTGGCACATGGGCTCAGCAGTGCTGAGCTGAGGGGAGCAGCTCAGCCCTTCCCCATCCTGCTGGCTGAGCCCAGCATAGTACACACCCCCTGACTCCCAGTCAACAGTCACACTGCCTTTTGTTTTAGAATTCATCTTCAGCCCAGACTCCATGTTTTGAATCCCATGAATTAGGAAACTGGAACAATGTTGTCATTTGGGATTTGCAAACATTTTGCATTGAATACTAAAACAAGCGATGTTGGCCTTCGTTCAAAAACTTTAATTTTGGATTAATACTTCCCTGGTTCTCATAGGGATTGTTCTATCTGTGTCTTCAGGAAACAGATACTTCCATGCACAAGCAGCTCTATTAATTGCAAAGGGATTGACTGTCAAATAAAGTCATACTTGACCTGAATGATGATATGCTCTCTGGTCTTTACTGTGACCAGGTTATGAATTTGTTGTTCATTAGTATTGAATATTTTTTATGCAATAGCTATGGATGAGTATCAGTTTTTATATCTAATGGGGAACGTTCAGAGCGAGTTACTCTTCTTTGAAATTTAAAATTGCAAAATATTAAGTTAAGAGCAAGTGTTCTTGAAAGTGTGGTAAAGCCTTCCTTGTGTAAAGCACCTTTACGGCTTTGTCACCATGGTAATGATTAAAAATAGTGCTGATACAGGAGTGGGGGTTATATAGATTTTAAATGATGACATTAAAGAAATTTACAGCCTTAAATCTCAGTAAATCATGCCTTAAAACTGTGAGATCAGGGAAAAAAGTCGCATTGGATATAGTTAAAAGGGCCAGTGTGTTTAGTGACCTGATTTATGATCTGAGAGAGGAAGGTTTGGTACCCTGTGACAATTCAATAGCCCTGTGCTCTACTGCACTGTGAAAATACTATTTGAAGAGCTCAGCAGTTCTTTGGAGTGGTAGTTCTGGACTTCAGACCTCTCCTTGCTGGTTACCCAGCACACAGAACTGTAACTATCTTGGCTGTTTCTTTGCTTTCTTTATCTGAAACACTGAGGTATTTTCACAGAACACAGAAGATTTCATTTTCTTTTACTTTGAGGTAAAACAATAAATGATTATAATACAATTAGGCCAACGATGGCTTTTTTTTTCCTTTTGTGTCTTTGTGCAAGTCATGAGTATAATGATGGGAACTAAAGCTGTGGAATTCAGTTTTGCCTTTCAAAGTCTCAGGGCTTTGGAAGCTTTGTGGGCTTCAATGACACACTAGTTTTGGATGAGCAGGTTTATAGCTTGGACAGATAAAAGGCAGCACACAAGTTTTTGGCTGGTGGTTCTACCCCTCCTCTGAAATGCTTGGGTACCAGTTATGGGAGACCATGAACAGGTTTTTTAGATAACCTGCCTCTCCTCTGCATCATGATGCTGTTCTAGGCCAGGCTTTGTAGGGAACAGATGTGGGATCCAAGGGGTGTGTAAATAGATCTGTGTTGCCAAGGAGTGAGACTGGTACCAGTTTGAGCTTTCTGGTGAACATAGTGAGACCGTTGTTCAGTTTTGGATGACTCTTCTCATGGTGAAGTTGATGTTTGCTGGCATGGTTTGTTCTTCTTTTCTATATGAAAGGTAATATGAAATGCAGCTGTGTGTGCCTGCTGTTCATCTGATGATTGATAAAACCACCCTGTCTGTTATCTGAACAACCTCACTGCAAATTCAGGAGCAACATAATGGAAATCTTGTCATACTTAGAGCCTTTTATTTCCATAACATTTATTTTTTGTAGTTAAGTTGAGGAGGGCTGTCTTTTTTGTCTTCTTTTTACTTTCTTTTTGGCTTGAGACATCTTCATGAGCACATGAAGTCTGTTGCCTCTCTCATTTTCCAGCACAAGTTTGACAGTCTCAGGCCATCTGTTATCAGAAGTCACTTGAAAATTCTTGGCCTTGTTTTCTGTTTCTGGGATCTCATTTTGCTAGAGGTAGCTGTGCTGCCACAGCAGAAAGGCGCTGATCTCACTTGGGAGGTGGAAATGAATAGATGAAAAACAGACAAGATGTTGACAGAAAGTTTTTTCTTCTATTCATTTTATGAAATGCTGGTAATGCTTTAAGAACAGGAACAGGTGGGGTGTTTAGATAATTTTTTAAGCTTTCACTGCCTTTGCACTGGGAAAATACTTCACTCTTTCTGGGGGGCACTGGAGCAGGTTCCTCCCAGAAGGGACATCTACAGCAGTGGCAGCTGAGCACGGTTTGTGCTCTCTGTTGGCTTCACATGAATCACCTCAATCTGGGAGCTGTGTATCCATGTCAGCACTTTGTCCAGCCCAAGGAGGCTCTCAGCAGCTCACTAGGATGCCAGCCTGGATCTGAGCTGCTGCTCTGAGCTGCCCTGCCCTCTTCCAGCCATAGGCACACGTGCTTTGTGCACCCATAGCTGCTCCTGCATTGCCAAAACGGCCTTTTTTAAGGAGGCAGAACTCAAGCCAATTAATGGCCTAGTGGTGAAATTTGAGTAGAAACTAGATAGTTATTTTCTATCTTGCTTTAGCTAAGTCAGGACCAGCTCTAAATTTTCCCCTCTAGACTTGGATGCTATCCTATTCAAACTAATATTAGGTCTGAAGATAGAGGGGTGTCAAAAACAGCTGAATAAACAGGTCAGCTTGTTATTGTGTGCTTAGGTCTCAGCTCTGAAGAGGAGCAGATACAATTGCTGGAGTATGCTGTTTCTCAGGAATGCTGAGCTGCTGGCCAAGAGGGATCCTCGGGTTTTGTGCTGGTGAATTGCTCCTCTGCACTGTTCCAGGGCTGACCTTATGACTAATTCTTTGCAATTCAGAATTTTGAGGTCACGGTTACCAAGAATTTCACCAAATTACAACTTCTTATCTATAGCTGTCATAATATAGAGTTGCACCAAACTTGTTCTCTTGTTCAGGTTTCTAGCTGCAGAAAAATCTGTTTTTTAGGAGATCTCTTATGGAGACAGGACAAGGCTTTCCCTGGAGTGTAATTATCCTCCTCACATGATGCATTGGGTGTGAAAACCTAACTCTGGGAGATGACACATGCTAAGTGCCTCGTTAAGCTGCTGCCATGGGGCCTAATTCTGCATTCTGGATGTTATGAGAACTCTTAGTGTTAAAAGACCTCCATGACCCTGAAGGAGCAAAGGAGATCTAGGTGGTTTTCTAAATTTCTCCTGCATTTCTTGAACAGCTTTGTCCTTACGTTTATTTCTTCCAATACAATTAGTATGTGGAGTGTATCATAGTATACATAATATATTAGGGGATTATAAAACTGCTGCTAATATCCACAGAAAACTGTAAAACAGTATATTGCAAGTGTTACAGCCTGTATCATCTGCCCTAGCTCTTGCTGTAAGCCTCATGTTCATCTTGTCTGTCACAGCTCCTTGTCTTTTTTTTGTTAGAGTGCTGATGGTTTTAAAATTAGGAAGAAAAAGTATCCAAAATCAAGTATGTCCTTCATTCCCCTCCCTTCTTTCAGAAGCCATTGCATTGCAGCTATTTCCCATAGCCTGGTATCTGGTGCTCTCTTGTTTTATTAAGGATAGAAATAGTGGATTAGGCTGTGTGACCAGGGGGAAGATCCATCAAGGCCAGCAGGGATGTTGTGATTCCAAACATGAGGTGGGCAGTGGTTCTTCTGGGAGCATCCCAGTGATCTCTGGTTCTCTGCAAGGATATGAATCTTGGGATCAGAAAGCTGAGAGCTGCGAGTCTTCATTCAGTCTTGTACATCACACAGCACAAAGGAGAAGGAAAACAAGGAAATTGCACAGATCCAGTGGCATTTTGGTAGGCTGAAGAGTTGCAGGAGGTTTGGGGGTTTGTGCTGATGTGGCACAATCAGGTGCAATACAAAAACATGGAACAAAGTGATGGGAATGTTTCAGATGCAAATGCTGCTCTGAAATGGGGCATCTCCCTGTGAGAAACTGAAAAATTCAATGCTGCAAAGCCCAGTGATCTGAAGATAGAAATACCCTGCTTTTCTGAAGTCCCTTTTAAGATGCTTGCAAGCATCACACCAGCATCCAGTCCCTGCTCTCCCTAAGGCTCTGCAGCAGCTTTCTGATACAAACATGTTCCTCGAGCCGTGCACATCTCTCTTGCTGACGACATCGATGATGCAGGTGCACAAGAGAGAAGCCAATTTCAGAGCCATTTATGGTGTTGAGGAGCTAGAAAATCAGCAACATAATACACTTGCCAAGGAGGAGAAAGTGAAACAGGTGGGTAAATGTCCAGTTGGAAGGTTTTGCTGACTGGTGAGAGGGGAGGAGAGCAGAAAAAGCCGAGGGTGTCCACCGCCAGCAGTAGAGAGTAATAAGGAAAAGGGATGACGTGGCTTTTAATCCATTTTGCATATCTGGGAAGAAATAATTGCTTTGTGTGCTACCTCAGCTTACTGGAATTTCCCAGAAAATAAAAGGGGGATAGATTATCTTCCTGAGGTTATCTTTTGTTAGCAGTTACTACAATGTGCAGCGATAGTAGCTGCTTACTCCAGTTGGAGGTGGTTTCTCAGGTGGAGAGTCCTTCCCATCAGGGCTCTCCCATGCCTGAAATTTCTGGCATCTGTTCTGCAGCCTTGCAGATGAGGCCAGGTCCTGTTCTCCCGGTGATGACCAGCTCTCTCGTGCCTGAGTGGGATCTGAAGGGTGCAGTGCCAGAGCGGGGGGGCTCTGCACAGCAGGTATGCCTGGCTCTGCTCCATGGTGGCCTTGTGCACAGCTTTTGCTTTGCCAGACCTGGTCAAAGTGCAGTGATGATAAGATTGTATGTGCTCCTTTTTTTTTTTTCTACACAGTATCTCTTCTCTGCAGTGGCAAAGTTATTTATTCTCACCACAGGCTGAGCTCTGATGGATGCCAAGGCTTCACAGACACAGCTACCATGTGTAGAACATAAAGGGCATGAAGGTAAAAGGAATTAGGGACCTGGATCAGTTCAGCTGTGTGTCAGAAGCATTTTATAGTGTAGTCAGTAATGGGAGGTCTCTGCACAGAGAAGCACACAGCAAGGACCACACCTAGATGGCACCTGATGTTCACAGTGCCTTGTGTCATCTGTGCTGTGTTTGCTGCATGTCAAAATCCACAGTCACACAGTGTCTGCTGTGCTTTAGTTATTTAATACTGCTTTTTTGCTCCTGTGCACTCAGTGCAGTGTGGAAATGTCCACAGATGGGAGGAAGGCTTCTTCCCTTCTTCTTCTGTCCACTGAAGACTCAGGAAAGTGTGGAGTATGTATGCATATTCCTGCATTTTGTCTAGTAGTGTGCTCCTTTTTTTGTTGTTGTTGTTGGTTTGGGGGTTTTTTTTAGGTTTGGTTTGGTTTTTTGTTTGCTTGATTTTTGTTGGTTTTTTGTTTGTTTTTTTTTGTTTGTTTGGCGGTTGTTGTTGTTGTTGGGTTTTGGTGTTTTGTTTTTTTTTTCAAATTGGACATGATTTTCCTGACTCTGGGCCATGCTGTAAATACAGAAGCAGGTCAGACTTGCACCCCTCTGGAAACTGTGGGTTTTGCCAGAACACTGAGATCCTGCTGTACAGACAGTGGCTGTGTGGGGCATTTGCTGCTCTGGAGAAAAGGGCCAAATATGCTGCAGCAGGGAGCAGCGAGGTCTTGTGAGAGGAGGAGGCAGTTGTGTCTGAACATGTTTGAAGCCTCCTCTCTGCTAATGAGTCAGAGGCTGTTCAAGTCCTGTAGCTCGAGCAGGGTGCCTGGCTCCTGCCCTGTTGTGTGAGGCCAGCAACCTCTCTGGGAAGGCTTTTCTCACTCATTCTACAGAAGAGATTTAAGCACCTCAGGAGGGTTTATAAACTTTCCCCTCACCAGCCTGCAGTTAGGGCAGACCTTTCCTGTATGTCTGGGACAACTGTGTTGATCAGCTGTTTTGAAGTTTTTTTCTCCTGCCCAAGAAAAGGTGTTGTGCGTTATAAAAAAAACCCCGAACCCGAAATATCCAATTGCTCATGGGCAACATATTTTAGAATATTTCTTCATTTGGGGAGATGTCACATGGAGTTTTCAACCCAGGGATACCAGCTTTGTCTCTACCACTGCTTTTTGCAATCAGGGAGTGGCTTGTGCTTCTGCTGGAGACGTATCTGCAGTCATAGTGGAATTCCGCATAGCCAAAGCAACATTAAAAACAAACCCCAACTTGGCTCCGGCACGAAAAATACGGAACAGCAGTTGCTGTGTGCAGGATGAAAGCTGATGTTTTGCCAACCTGAAGTGTAAAGCTGGTGCTGGAACTGGGGCCTGAAGAATGGGAGTGTTTGCCAAAAGGAAATGGAAGCAGGGATGGAGGGTTTCGGGGAATGCATCGTGTCGGCCATGCCAAAAAATGCCTCCCCTGTGGACAGGTCTGATTACAAGAGTAACCACATTAGCCCAGGCAAAGTGCAGCTGGAGCCACAGTTGGCCTTTTGCGTTTTCTAGCTGGGTTTACAGCATCTCAAATGCAGGAATGAGGTAGAGCTGGGTTTGGCTCGACCAGCTGTGTTCCTGCATCTTAGAGACCTAAGGGCTGTGCAGGGATTTGAGAGGAAGACAAGGCACCAACAGGAACAAAGCCTGGTTTCTCTGCTTGGTAGTGGGTAGGTCTGCCAAAGACGACCTCTTCCCTCCCTGCTTAAGGGGGGATGGAAGGAAGCCACAATTTTTGAGTTGCTTTCAGTTTTTGGAGGCACACAAACTGTATTTGCATGTAGGTTAGTCTTCAGTGGAGCTCATGAATTTCGTGGTTTTAATTTTCTTTCTTTCTTTCCCTTGGGTAGAATATCCTTCCCATTCCATCCTCTCATCCCCTGTTGTTACTGAAGGATATGTTTGCAGTAGTGTTGAGCACATCAGAGAGCAGAAGCCCAGAAGGATGGGCAGTCAGTTGACAGCTGTGTGCAAAAGAGGTGGAGATAGATATATATATGCAGATAAGATATATAATACGCTTTGGGAGCAAGTTCTTCAGTGCATTAATGTCACAGCTGTCCAGTGTCATGCTGGGAGGTGACTGAGGAGCCTTGCCCTGTGACCCCCCCTTGTCCCATATCCACTTTGCACTTCTCTTGGTTCAAGCAGAAATGCGTTTTGTCTCTGTTTCATCCTTTTAAATAAAATAGTGTTTATTTCAGCATTCTTTTCCTTTGCAGTGGTACTGTCCCAGTGGTACCTGAGCAAAGGACAAGCCCTGTGCCTGCGGGAAGTGTCTGTGTGGTTGTTCCAGCTCGTGCATCAGTAACAGCTGAACCCACGTCACCGCTTGCTGAACCCGTTGAACTCTGTCAGCTCTGGGACAGTGCTGACCCGAGCCTGGGGGGTTCTTGCCTGGGTTAGTGAGATCTGGAGCAAGGTGGCAGACACTGGTGGAAAAAAACCAGGTGAATCAGGGCAGACTGGAAAAGGTGGTGGCCAGAGATGCTGAGATGGGGAAGCACAGCAACAAAGCATCAACATTCAACTTGCTGCAGGCACAGTGCCTGCCTGAGGGGCCAGGATCCAGCAGTTGCCTCAGAGGCTTGAGGGTCTGAACACCTCAGTTCTGCTCTGTTCCTGGCTGGCCATATGACCTCAAGAAAATCACCTTGGTTTTCTTGCTCTTTCTTTCCTTCTTGCTTTAAATCCTCTAGATTGTGAGCTGCTCGGGGCAGAGAATGTCACGGGGTGTATTTATTCAGAATATAGCTTCACAGTGCCAGTCTCAGTGTAATAAATAATGGTGATTTTACCAGGATCTTTTTTATATGAGTTGGCAGAAAATGAACTGTTATTTAGACCTTAACTGAGTGAGAATCAGAAATGCTTATCCTATAATATTTCCCTCCATTTCTCTGGCCTGTGGCAAGGAATTTGTGGGAAAGTGAGCCTCAACCAAGGCCAGTTGCATTCAGAGAAGCAACTGAAGCAGAGAAGTTGATGCACTTCAGCATTTTGCACTGGGTAGAATGAAATATGCAAAAAATGCCGTGACCTGAAAACATGGTGGAGTGCAAAAGTTTGCTGCTGCTGTTTCGCATCTATTTTAGAGAGCAGCACATTAGTCTTTCTGTACAGAACTTTCAGAAGGTCATGAAGAGTTTGATTACTGCAGCATGAGCAGTTTGAAGTCCCTGATTTAGAAAAAGTTTCCATAATCTCATGCCAGCCCCAGCCCTTTGCCTGGATTGGGACTTGCTATAGACTTTTCAGGTAAATTGGTTTTTTTTTAATATATGTATTGGTAAATGTTGCAGGTAGGAACATATTTGTAAAATCTTTCAGTGGATTCAGGTGCTGATTTAAGTCTATCTCTGACTATCAGGGAAAATCTGTTTGCAACAAGTTAACCTTAGGTATTTTTCAGAATACCATGAAGTAAATGATGCCTGTGAGTTTTAAAAGCAGAATATGGATACAGCCAAGTTCTGGGGATGCCATGCCCTCTGTTTTCATGAAGACAATGAGTTAAAGGACAAAATGCCAGCAGGTGATGCTGCAGAATATACGATACACCTGGGCTTTGTAGGACAGGCCAACATGTGTGTTGGACATCGCCAGCAACTCTTCCTGTTCCTTGTTATGCAGCGTTTGAACAAAATGTTCTGCTGCAGTGGAGAAAACCTTTCCAGAGTCTGCTCCCCGTGTTGTTTTTATCTCTGTACATTTGCATCCAGCAAGAGGCACCACCATTTTACATAAGCACTCTCAACGTCGGAGTGTAGCACTAACCCGTGTCAGCCGTCCCGCAATGAGCCGGGGACCCTCGTGCGGGAGCCTGACCTTTTCCCTCTTCTGGAGCTGCCCTTGTTGCTCAGCAAGAAATAAACAATTGCTGGCACCCGCAGCCTTCCAGGGCAGCGCCCCTTCCTGCAGGGGCTCCCCAGCCTCTCCCGTTCCCTGCAGGGGCTCCCCAGCATCTCCCATTCCCTGCAGGGGCTCCCCAGCCTCTCC
>VZRX01006658.1:88611-183960 GCA_013398075.1 Notiomystis cincta | reverse complement strand
AAGAAGTAACAGTGCTGTGTCTGGTCCTTCTTTAGTTTACTCATTTCGTGGCAGGAGGAAGTTTGTGCCAGGTAGAAGCTCTCTCCTGCAGGGAATTCAAAGTAACAAAGCTTTAGGGTCCAACACTGAAACGCAAGCAGAATCCAATAAGAAAACAGTAGAGGTGCAGACGTGTGAATCGCAGTTGGCTTCAGGACAGACCAAACCCGTGGAGGATATTTCTTCAAAATGCAGAAGGGAGGAAGGTCCCCAGCCTCATTTGTCAGAGAAGTTACCAAATAGACTCCTGAGTTCTGCAGTATATGTTGAGAAGAAGTCTCTTCTGTATTCTCGCAGGAGCTTCCGAGAATGTTTCCCTAAATCCTTTTTACTGACTCGCTTGCAGGGCACTCAGGCAGGTGGAAGGCGGCTTGTCGAAGCCATATTCTTAAGCCAAAATCAGGTGCCGCAGAAGCAGAACCAAAATTTGCCCAAACGCAAGCGGAGAAAGAAGATGTTGCCCAAACGGTACTGGCAAATGAGGCATACATTCCAGAAACTGGTGGAGAACCATGGGAAGTGTGCTTACCCAGCTCTCTTGAGAAGAAATTGCCCCGTTTCCATCTCTGAAACCAGCATGAGAATAATCCAGCTGGCTTGTCAGGCAGCCTTGCCCGGGGAGGCAGAGGTTCAGAAGCAAGCAGAGCAGCTTGGCAAAGAGCCTGCTGAGTGTGTGGCAAGCACCAGCTGTGAATCTGGTCACACTGATGCTCCAGACAACCCAGGTGCTCCTCTTGCAGAATCTGCGCGTGAGGAGTCGCCGAGTGAGGAGCAGAACACGGGGGAGGCGCGTGATTCAGCGCTCAGGGAGCTCCTCAAGCAGCACAGCAGCCACTGGCAGGTGTACATGTTTGTGAGGGAGTGCCTGGAGAAGGTCATCCCCGCTGAGCTTTGGGGGTCAAACCATAACAAGTGCCGGTTCCTCAAAAACGTCAAAGTGTTCATTTCCAGGGGCAAGTTTGCTAAGCTTTCCTTGCAGGAGTTGATGTGGAGGATGAGAGTGAATGACTGCATGTGGCTTCGTCTAGGCAAAGGTACTTCTTGTGTTAAAGAGCTAAGTGGTGGGGCTGTCAGATGATGTGTGTTCATGTGTAAGGTGGGAAGGGGAAGATACTGAATCTGGACTCAGAACTGCTGAGTTCATTGGTATGAACCATAGCTGAGAGAGCAAACCTAGTAGTGTTTGTAACTGATGGTGGAAGGACACTTAAGCTTGTCTTCCTTCCAGAACTTGTTTGCCTTCATGCTTTTTGTGTTTAATAGGATGATGTTTTCATAAACATGAATTCAGAACCTCAGCTGAACAAAACCCAAAACTCTTTCCCATCCACTCCTACTATCCAAATTGCAGTAACTCTGAAAATCCGTAGAAGTATGACCTAAGCCTGTAAGGAATAAATGCTGTCTGCCTATTTGTTGACTGAAAGAGTTCAGGAAGAACTAAAAACAAATCAAGATACTTGCAGTGGCACGTGTTCCTCTGCTATAGGAGTGAAACAAAACAGGGTTTTTTTACTCCCTCACATCAACCCTGTGAGAAAGATGTGATTATGGGACCCATTAAATGCAGGGATTGCCTACTGTAGAATCACAGAATGGTTTGGATTGGAGGGGACATTAAAGATCTAGTTCCAACCTCCCTGCCGTGGGCAGGAACACCTTCTGAACCGTGTTCAGCCTGTCCTTGAAGACTGCCAGGGCTGGGGCATGCACAACCACTCTGGGCAACCTGTTCCAGTGCCTTACCACCCTCACAGTAAAGAATTTTTCTAATACCTAATCTAAACCTACTTTCTTTCAGTTTAAAACCTTTCCCCCTTGTCCTATCATTGCATGTCCTTGGAAAAAGGGCTGTCATTATCCATCACCTTTCTAGAGCCTTTCTCTAGGATCAGGAGACCCTTATTGAGTACTGCTTCAGCCTGGCTAATTAGTGGTGCAGAAGTCCCCAGGCTGAGCAGTCCCTGGCTAAAAAGTTCTCATGAGGGCAACAGCTGATTACTCCAAATTGTGTATGAATCTGTTTCTGTTTAGTTCTCTTTTCAAATGAGGTGAATCTTCCTTTCCTTGAGTTTGATCTTCAGACAGTGTCCTAGGATTTAAATCTAGGCTGAAGCTGTGATTCTGTGGTTGATTGCTGTAGGATCTAATGCATATTTTCATTGTTCTGAGCTTCTGTTCTCCATCTGTACCATGTGGATTGCACTCACTTAACTGGTATGCTTACAGTATTTATTCTTAGCTGTATTGTACTTGGATCCTATGTGAGCTGAGAATGGTATTTTGTTTAAAGGTGCAATAAGTTCTGTAACTATTACATGTTCTTTCTAGTGTAGGAGGAAAATAAAAAGTCTGGTGTTTGAGAACCGATGTCAAAAATAAGAGAGGTTACACTTTATAAGAAACTCTTAATTCTATGAAATTTTTTATTTCTTTATTCAGAAATTATGGTTCAAAACCGCACTTTTCAAAATGCTGAGGAGTTAAATATTTAAGAAGGCTTTAGTGTAAAGTATGTGTTTGATTTAGTCATTTGGAACATCTTATCTTTGAAAAACGTGATGCCCTCTTCTTCTCTGGCCATATTGCAGGAAAAGCAACATATGGGCTTATTTTAATTTTTATGAAACTTCTCCCATGTGCTTTATGTTTAAACGTGTTGAATTGCTTTGCTGCACTGTAGGTGAGGTTGTTTTTTCCTCCAAAAGTAGCAGTGGTTTTTTGACAATTTTGTGAATTGTAGTCATAGTTTACAACTGTTATTAAGAACTTAGAAAAGAAATAATCTATTTCCAGGGCAGCTACCTATCAGCATCCTCGTTTAATTTGCATATTGCAACTCTGCAGTTAGAGAGTTTTCCAGCAGTAGATTTTTTCACTGATGTTACTGGGCTTCTGTTGAAGTAGTAGTAGTCTTTTAAGTGCTACAAATACATGAAAATGTCTCTGCCCTGGAGCATACAAAAACTGAACTGAGTAGAAGACTGAAAACAAAATTCCATTTTATAAATTTTACTGTCAGCTCTGTTGCATCAAAATTAAGCTGGTTTTAGCACATTTGTGCCATAATCATGATTTCTGCTAAGCAGCAAAACTATTATTTTTGTATAGTTTCTTTAGTAGTCATGTTATCTTTTGGCTAAATTCTACTCTTTAAATGTAATTAGAAAAAGTATTATTGGAAGTTGGCCCAAAAGTCATTATTGTAGCCCAGGGTCTTATTCTCCACTCATCCTTATTTAGACATAATTAGAGATCTATGTGACCATAAATTCAACATTAGTTAGGAATGCTCTGGATTCATAATTGTTGTCCCATCTAAATATTGGCAGTACTGATGGACTTTGGGTGATTTGAATTTTTTCCTTGTTTTTCTTTGACTGCAGCACTAAGTTTAATATAGGGTGTCTGAAATGAAGCCTAACCCTGAAATGAATTAATTTTCACATAATTAGGAAATCTGAATATCATTCCTATCCCCAAATCATCCCAATCAAATTTTGTTAATTTTTACAGTATACCTAAGTATTTTTAGTCTTTTGCTTCACTTCTTAAAAAAAGTTTTATATTGTAGTAGATTTGTTGAGTTTTATTTTACCTCTCCTTCCACAATAATCTTGCCTTCATGCATTAAAAATCTTGCACAATCAGTGTTGGGGGAAGAAAGTCAGTCTTTGGGTACAGTGGCATGTATTTGTATCCTGTATGTAATTTTGTCACTGCAGATTAGTTCCTGTGTTTATGCTTTAAGCTTGGCTCAGTTGCATTATTTAATACCCTGAAAATTTGGACTGGCACCTGTGTAGTTGTTTATACTTACTGGTTTTCTTTCTCTTGACCTTAAGCTAAGGCAAGAATGTTGTGCAAGTTTCTTGTTTGTGTGCTCTCTTTCTTTACTCATAGTAAGATTTGATAGTTACTATAACTACCTCTGGATTGTTTATTGAAGGTGATCACTTTGTTCCTGCCGATGAACATTGCTTCCGTGAAGAACTTTTGGCCAAATTCCTGTACTGGCTGATGGGTACCTATGTTGTTGAGTTGCTCAGATCATTTTTCTATGTCACTGAGACCATGTTCCAGAAAAACATGCTCTTCTACTACCGAAAGTTTGTTTGGGGCAAGTTACAGAACATCGGAATTAGGTAACGCTAGAAAACTAATTAAACTTTAATGTTTATATAGAAGTCATGTGTTTTGTACTGTAAAGGTATATTTCTGCTTTAATTTATTGCCCATTTATCTTCCTTTTATTTGCTTCATTTCCCACAGGAAAATTCAACCTGTGATTGTAGCATGCACAGTTTGTAATTTCAGAAATATTTTGTGTGGGAAAATTGATTCAAATTTAGACTTCTTTATTGGAAGACAAATCTTTGCAATAATGAAATCTGTTAGGAAGAGGATTTTGTTATGATAAGTCCATTTTTTACACCTTTTAACAATGAGTAAAGCATAGTGGTAGAATCCCAAAGTAACCTTGTAAAAGTTCATTTCAAAAATATTCAGTTTGCTTCAACTACTTTAATTTAGAAACAATAAAACCAAAACCCAGGGTCTGCTGAAATGCTGTGAGACTCTATTCATAAAAATCAGTCAGTAGCCCAGTGAGTTTAGGGTTTTTTTGGAAGGTTAAGGGATTTATAAGCTGCAGCTCCATTTTAGTATGGCTGGAATTCCATGCTGGTTTTTTTGGTCTTAAAAATGCAAGTATGTGTTTAAGTTAGGGCTTTTTTTAAGATAAAATTTTAAACAATTACGTGAGAAAATAGGAAAGGCAATTTTAATGAATGCTGTTGTGCACCCATCTCCACAGTTCGCATCTTTGAGGTTTTTGTTATAAATTGCTGGTGTCTGAGAGAGCTTTGGCACTGTGAAAAATTAGCATGTTTTGTCTTGTGTTTTAGTGGCTGTTTTATATGGTGAACCCTTTGCTTTTGCAGTGATCTCTTGGTCCACAATGTTACATGTGGGATTTTTACCCTCCTGGCCTGTCACTCCGATTCCAGCATTGATATCTCCAGTGCCACTGTTTGCATTTGTGTTTGTAATTAGTGGGATTCTGATCTTGCTTGCAGTTGTAGCACTGAATATGCACTTTAAATAGTAGTAGTAGTAAGTAATTTTCAGTCCCACACATTGTTTGTCTTGTCTTCAAACTAAGCTGTGGTGTTGCAAAATTAGTGGTTTATACAGTTTTAATGTACTTAAGGACTATTTTTTGGCACAAAGTATGATCAAGTACTTACTTTCACATTGTAGAGATGATAATAATAAAAGTAGTAAATAATAGATTTTTAGTGGGGTTTGTGATTAAATGAAAACAACTAACTTGGGATTTAGCTCTTTTGTCCCTCTTCCCAGTTTCCCAGAAAAGCCCAATGTGTAAGGACAAGGTGCTTTGAACTCAAAAGGCTTTAATCTAGGGTTTTGTTTCTTCTGATTTCCTCCTCACATATTTCCTTACCATGCAGGAAGCCCCTTCTCACCTTTGGCTTGGAAGGTCCCTAAACTGCAGGTTGTTGGAAGCTGGAGAAGCCTTGAAGGAAATACTTCTGCGTGCTTGCCAAAGGCGTGTTCTAAGAACAGGATGTTTGCTCTTGGCTACTGGAGTCATAGTTCAGAAGGGCTTTGAGTCTGGTACCAGCAGCTGCAGTTAAACTTCACTGACAGGCCTTTCAGTGCTGCTTTTTCAAGTGTGATGTGTAACATGACCAGCATGGTTCAGTGCTTGCTAGATTAGCACACATTCAAAATCATTAGCACTGCTGTCAATACCATGAAATAAGCAGTGAATGTTGCTGCAGGCAAAATGGCATCCAGTTCTACAGCTGGCCAGAGGCAGTAGTGGAGATCTGCCAGTAACTGGCCTTTGTCTTCACTTTCAAAGGAAGCCATATTTTTTAATATAGTGATAAAGGTTCATTGGGATTTTTTTCTCTTCCAGTCTTGAATGTGAGCTGTAAAGGGGTGGAGATTTGATCACTAAGTTGTTTCTGTTGAACTGGAGTTACTTGTTTTGTCCTGGTTATCTGTCTAATAGTACAGTAGATGTGGTGTTCAGCAAGGAATGTAATTCTTTAAAGAATAGTGATCCTTCACTGTGAAAAGCAATCATTTCTGCTTTCCTTTGGGCAGCATCTGTACCAGGAATTTAATTTGAAATTTTGAATATAAATCCTCAAAGCTCTTTTCAGTAGCTCAACTCACTGGCCCTGCATGCCACTATATCTTCTACGTGTTGTGCACTGTATGCCTCAGACCTCAAGAGTCCCAAGCAGCTGGATCATGAGCTTGTATTTGAGTTGTGTAGGATCTCTTACCTACATTCTTGGCTTCTGAGGTGTCTCCAGGTTTCCACCATTCACCCACTGCCTTTTGTAATAGTGTGCCCTTTTTGCTAAACCAGCCTGTTGGATTGTGTGAGATGTAAAAAGGCTTCATGGAAGGATTGATTGATGTCCAGTCTTTTGTGAGGACTTGAATTGCCTCACTTACATCCCAGGGTAATATCATAACCATTAGTCTGTAGGGCACATTTTGTCCATCTGAACAATACAAGCAGTGCAGGGGATTGACCCAGGTCTTTTACGGTGCAGGTACAGTACTTTAGCATTGCATCTTAAGTAAAAGCAAGGGCTTTTTTCCTCCACCACAATTTCCTGATTTATTGTATGGAAAAGTATTGATTTTGATGAAGCTTCATGGAACTGTAAATCCTGAGGGGAGGGGAGCTGAGAGGAAAACACATTTCCTCTTAAGGTGAACTTGGGAAGCTCACAACCTGTGACTTAGGTGCATTTGGTTCTTCATTATTTTCTGCTGGTCACTTCAATTGACACCTGCTTGTCAGAGTCCTGGTTACCTAAAGCCCTCAGATTGTCTGTGTCCTAGCACCTCAGTTAACTATAACTCCTGATAAGTGGCAGATCCCCTAACTGTTGGGAGTAGAACTGTCCATTAGAGTTTGTAAGTCCTTCCCAGGAGCTCTCTTAGAAAAGTTTTCAGAAGGTTCTCTTCACCTTTGTTAGTCTTTAAAACTTCTGAAGCCATGAGCAATATCCAACTTCCTGTTTCTTGCATAAAACATTTCATAATGTTCATATGTATTCCACTAATCTGTGCTTAAATTTTAATTTGTGTTAAGAGGAATTTTCATTTGCATCAAGCAGAAATGTGTGGTCTCACATTGTATTACATTGTTGTTAAGATACTGTGATACTGTTGTGAATTTCAGAAATGCGTGTCACTTTCTGTAGAGGTTAGTATTTGTATTATCTTAGGAAAGTATTTGGCTTTAGTTATCATAAAGACATGAAATATTTTAATTTTCTGCCTTTCCTATTGCTTACACTAAATGTGTATTTGTGTTTTAGAAACCATTTTGTCAAAGTGCAGCTACGGCCTCTGTCTTCAGAGGAGATTGAAGCTATGCATCAAAAAAAAATTGTTCCTGTGGCATCAAAGCTCCGGTTTATTCCCAAACTGAATGGGTTGAGACCCATAGTAAAAATGAGCGGTGTTGTCGAGCAACAAGCACTCAGCAAGGAAAGCAGAGAAAAGAAGGTTTTTATTTCCTTCATTGTTTTATGTGCTTTTGATGTAGGTAACTAATAAATGGAGTAAGGATTTTTGTTACATAAAACTAGTTTTAACGTGGTGGACTGTAACATTCTAATCAGAATGGCTGAATAGGTCTGTTGCAGCTTAGCTTCTCCCTTTCCAGTGCTTAATTACCACAAGCCTCCAGTTCCAGGTTCACAGGCTTCTGTTTGTAAAGCTATTGTAAGGAAATGGGCCCAATACAATGACATGGCTTGTAAGGTAATCCCATTTTTTTGATATGGAGAGTCTGGCCTCTTGGGATTTGCCTGAATACTGATGGTGCATGTTGATCTGTGAAGTTGCCTGTGGAGCCAGTGAACAGTGGTGAGCTGGGCGTGTTACAGAAGAGGTCTAAGGAAGGGCAAGGAAGCTGGAGGCAGCTCAGTAGAGATAGCAAGGAAGCTGAGAGTAATTGCAGTGTGGGAACAGAGACAGAACACTCAGTGCACAGAATAATATATTTAGCAGGGCAGTTGACCAGAAGACACAGTGGCAGCCCAGTTTCACTGTCTTGTATGGCTGCATTAATTGCTTTTCCTTAAGGCTGAGTCTCATTCACAAGATTGAATGTTCCCAAAACGGGTGAGGTATCAACACCTTCTTAGCACTTCCTGTTCAGACCATGTGATCCCAGACCAGATGAAAAGAGCATCAGCTAAAAGCTGTTCTGAATTGTGAAGTGTTACTTCACATAATATTCCACATCATGGTGTTTACAGGGCTAATCAGCCTGCACGACTTCAGTGCTGCTCTGATGTACTTGACTGTCCCCACAGCTAAGTTAAATCTTTGCTCAATTACTTGGATAAAGTATCTCCAGAGGCCCAGCTGATGGAGCAGCTGGAGTTAGCATAAAATCTCAGAGCACACCTTCTCTTTGCTATTCTTGTTGCTGTCATTATCTTCAGCAGGGAGAATGAATGATATTTAAGAAGTAATTTTCAGGTCGATGGTGGTTTTACTTGCTGACATTCATCAGTTTATCACTGGAACTATTACACCCTGATTTTCAAGAGTCAGATATAGAAACAAAAACATTTCCCATAGGATTTAACTGTACCAAAAAAAAAATCTCTGAGACTGTTTTGTCGCTTTGAAATAGTTACTGCACTGATATTCAGGCTTTCTGAAAGCTTCAGCTGAACAAAATAACACAGTAAATACATAAGTTTAATCTCAAACTTCATGTAAATTTGTAATCTTTGTATTGCACAGAATTTAATGTGTTTCAGCATAATTTAAGGTGATTCTCTTTGGTCTCTTTAGATGAATCGTTACAACACTCAACTAAAAAATCTGTTTAGTGTCTTAAATTATGAGCGGACTATAAACACCAGTCTTATAGGCTCTTCAGTGTTTGGGAAAGATGATACCTACAAAACATGGAAGCAGTTTGTTACAAAGATTCTTCAATCTGGTGGTGAAATTCCTCATTTCTACTGTGTAAAGGTATGTATTTTTAATTATATATTCAAACTAGCTTTTCAAAACCAGCTTGTGCAGATACTTTTCTAGCTGGATCAACTGTAACTTGACTGCATAATTTTTTCTTTTTCTAAATAAAATTTTGTGCTTACCTTACAGACTCTGGTTAGTTTTTTGATGGGGGTGGTTGATTGCTTTTTGTGGATGGGTGTCCCTGCAGTAGAGCTTCTTTTACTTGGGTGTTTTTCTGTCCATCTTTCTGTCGTGTAGGAGCTCCTGCTTCTATACTTGCACTGAATTTTTTGCAGTTACATTTAGCTGGGTGTAAAAGTGGGAGAATAATACAAGCTCAGATAGGCTTTTGAGCCATATGAAAACTAGAAAAAAACCCCACACTTTATTTGCATTTGAATAAATCCAGTGTTTCTTAAAAAACTGGTCTCTTCTATCTCAGTATCATTAGTTTCTGTTGAAAATGAACACGTGACTTCTGGTTGGTGTCTTTCCAGTAAGTTTCTTCTCCCACTTTGAAAAAAATCCATGCTTGTTGTAGCCAACTATTTGAAGGAATTCATTCTTCACACTTCTGTCAGTTCTGTCTAGCAGGCAACATTTTGTGTTTGAAGTCAATCCATAGCCTTGACTTGGGGCAATGTATATAGAAATATGTAAATTACACAGATTTATGTATATTATAGGGGGGCTCCTTTCTCATGTCTCGTATGTCACTTGTCATCCTGCTGTAAAAAAACTTTCATAATTTTGTCTTGTTATCTTTTAAGCCAAAGGGTCATGTCGTTGACATAATTTGTGTTATAATAATGCTAAGATTGTTGCTTCTACAGAAAGTTTTCTGGTTTTTACTGTGTCAAGTAAAAGCAGAGGTAGGTTTCCAATATGGGAAAAGTAAAATATGTAGGTTTGCAGCTTTCCAGAAGTCAAAGATGTCATCTCCATGGCCATATGGTGAGGAAAGTTTCTTAAAACATTTAAACATAAAAATACCAGCTATTGACTTAAATGACTGAGGGTTCATTGTTAGATCTAAGGTTGCATATGGTATAATCTTCTGTTAATAAGAATTGTGCTAAAACTTATGACTTGGATATCCCTTCTAAGGGTGTACTTGACAAAGGGGGAGAAGGTTTTTCAGGTAAGTAGTGAGTTTTTCTTCTATCACAAATTTGGCCTGATGCCATAATTTTACTCCTGTGTGATCTGTTATTCAGCCTTGCTCCCATACTACAGCAATGCTTCTTTTACAGTAGCACAGCAATATTTTACAGTAGTTTACAGCAATATTGCTGAATAAGTGGTGGAAGTTATTCTTTGTTTCAGGCTGATGTGTCCAGGGCTTATGATACCATTCCTCACCAGAAGCTTGTGGAAGTGATCTCTCGTGTGCTGAGGCCCGAGAAGAGAACTGTGTACTGCATACGGCGCTACGCTCTCATCATGATTACCCCGAGTGGAAAAGCCAGGAAGCTCTACAGGAGACATGTATGACTTCCTGATTTCTTCTCTTTGCTGTTGTAAACATATTTTGGTCCAAGGGAAATTTTTCCTTTATAGCTTTCTTTAGTTACAGTTTGATTTTAAGTACTTAGTAAACCCTTTTTTAATGCTGTTAGATATTTTCCAGGGCTAGAAATGTTTCTTTTTACTCCATAACTTTGGAAGTTTTTACTCACTCTTACTAAAAACAAAGACAAATGTGTTGTGGAAATAGAGATTTGAGCGAGACACTTCATTTTAACAGTAGCAGAACTGTTGGATTAAAATAACAGAGTAAGGCTGGTCCTTTGACCTCCAATTAATAAAGAAGTCAGTTACTGAGTTTTCTATTGCTTTTATCATTTGTTTCTTTACAATTTACACATATACAGGTTTCTACTTTCAAGGATTTTATGCCAGACATGAAGCAGTTTGTGTGCCAGCTGCAGGAGAATGCCTCATTGAAAAATACAATAGTAGTTGAACAGGTAAGCATTGTGAGGCTTCTTTTCAACTGAAAAAGAAAGCTACAGAAGAATTAGAGGAAGATTGAGATTTTTCACTTATTATATGGTCACATGTCTTCTCATTAACCAGCACCTTCTGTAAAAAGAGTTGTCATCTCTTCTTTGATGTTTGTAACAGGCTCTCAGTGTTCAGTGGGAGGGGAGTGCACCAGGCAAGAAATCTGACAAAAAGTCCTTCGAGAACTTTTCCTAGATTTTCTCATTATTTTATCAAACTCTTATTTTAACCAGTGCTTCCTTTTTCCTTTCCTAATTTCATTGTTTCTTGGAACAATCCTCAAGTGAGAAATCAACTATCTAGTAAAAGCGAGTGTCAATGCTTTGTATCTCCAAAACATACAGAAGTAAGAATGAGCAAAATGTTTTATAAGCCAAGTACCTAAGGATGTGGCATCTTGACTAGCAAACTGCACAGAATAGATTTTTTTGTTTTGTTTTAAGATCTTATTTTATGCCTAATTAAAATTTTAAAAAGCTGATTTTAAAGATTACCTTTCAAGATTGAAGAGAACAAGCTCTTCTTTAGCCGAGTGAAGTGCAACACAAACAAGATCAACTCTTAAAATTTTTGTTTAAAGAGATTCCTTGCTTTCAGTGAATTAAAGTACGGTTAAAAATTACATGCATTTTAAATTTACTTCATCTGATGCTTTGTTGCAAGAAGCAAGCATCCTTCTGTTTTAATTCTTGTCATACAAGTGTTTGTTCTCAAGATTTCCTTCTGTGCAAGGAGCATGACAAAGGCATAGAAGTAGGTGACATGATCAGTCAGTTTCTTCATGCATTTCCTTGCTTGGAATCATGGTGTTTCATAATAGCAGCCTACAAAATTTCCTGAGTATCAAATGAGCAGACAGGTATGTTCTTTCAGGCTAGTGATGCCTCTTTAAATTTTTCTTTTCTAAACCTGGCAGTGGAAAGTGACAAGGTTGACAAAAGGTGATTTCTAAGATAAAGGTGAAATGATCTTGTGTATCTGTGGACATAGGAATGGAATATGTAGTGTGGATGGTGTACAATTCCAGGATCCTAGAAAAATATGGAAGTCTAATGAATGCCTGGATGAAAATGGAAATTAGCTATATCATTGTTATTTTTTTCAAACTGGTTTAGAGAACTTAGATATTGCATGAGCAGCAGCGTTATATTTAAAAATATTTTACATTTCAAAACAGTTTCTGTGTCATTATTTTAAAAGAACAAAGTATTTTGAGAAGAGTGGTCTCAATGTCAGGTGGGCTGTCTGTACCACTGGTACATCACATTGTCTTTTCAATGCAAGTAATCGTGGTCTTGCATGGCTCTATCAAAAATTGGGTGCATTTGTCTGCTGTCTAATCTATGCAAGCAGTAAGTAATTTCATTTTAATTTGAATTAAGTCATTGTTAAAGCTATTTAAATAGTTGTAAATGGGTTTTGTACAGTTTTTAACAAAATGTTCCATAAATGTTGGGTGGGCAGTAATGCATGGAAGTGTTGGTAATACCTGGAGAAGTGTGTGTTTTGCAGCAGAATGGACAAGTGAGTGTATCTAAACTTGGGGAATCATAAAGACCCTGATGTACAGAAATTGTCCCACAGGATAGAAAGTGGCCAAAAGAGTGAGCTGTTATACATTGTAATAATCCAGTATATTATGCCAGCACTTTCAGAAGTGGGTTTAGATGTTATATTTGATTTCTCCTAAAACAAACCAAAAAAACCTGCATCATCCAACAAAAAATTTACTTGTTGGATGTGAGCAGCTTTTTAATATATATGTTGAGATCTTGGGTTTAGGGTTTGTCTTTTCACTTACTTAGGGGTTTGAGCTGCTACAGTCTACTTTTTTAAAGATTTCTGTGTATTTTCAAAGTTATACTGTATTTTTCGTGTCAAATCTTGTTTTGTCACATTTCTAGAGCTTAACTTTCAATGAGACAAGTTCCAGCCTGTTTAGTTTTTTCCTTCAAATGATACACAACAGCATCCTGGAGATTAGGAACAGGTAAAAAAGAAATTAGTTATTCTTTGTATAGCATGCTNATGAGACAAGTTCCAGCCTGTTTAGTTTTTTCCTTCAAATGATACACAACAGCATCCTGGAGATTAGGAACAGGTAAAAAAGAAATTAGTTATTCTTTGTATAGCATGCTTGGTTTGTTTGTTTGTTTTCTGTTAAGAGGATACCTTAATTGACTCTGGGGACTTTTAATAATGGTCTTTGAAAGATTTTGATTTCATATTAATTAGAAATTTGTGTATCAGTTTAAGCTTCAAAAAAGCATGAAGAGTTTGGAATCAAATTTATATTGAGTAAAATTTCTTTCCTACGTGGAGCATGCTAACTATTCACAATGTATTATTCCATAGAATATGGAATAACTTTCATAATTTATTATTCCACAAAATATGGAATAACCTTCATTTAAAACTGTAAGTGTAATTCAAAAGGAAAATACTTTAAAATGGTGGGATCCATAGTGGTGAGCAAAAGCGAGGGTATCATCCAAGCAATCATGTAAAAGCCTTGTTAGTCATTTCCCTGTAGTGCAAAGTAAAAACTTTTCTGCGTGGTCACAATAAAAATAAAAGGCAGTAGCAATAGGAATTTAACTTTTTGGCAGCTCCAAAGTTAGGAATCAGATGTTACAAAAGGTAGTAATGCAGATTTCTTCTTGTGTTGGTAGAGATACTGACTTGATATTTATATTTTGCCTCTAGGTGGCAAATGTGTACCATGTGTAAGAAAGGAAGTACTTAACTGATCGTTAGTTGTAAATTCAGAGTGATGTATATTAGAATGAATAGGTTCTTGCTCTGGAAAAAACACCTTTGTTTTAGAATACTTATTTTAGAATCTCACAGGACTGAGGGAGAGTGAGAAATGCTTTCAAAGAGTCACATAGAAGCATGTTTATAGTTTTTTTTAGCATTGATGCTTATGCTCCCTTTGGCTGGATCATAAGAATAGGCTTGTGGCATACTTTAATAATGACTAATAATGAGTATGTTTGTTGGAATTTTAATGGTTTCAAAGAAAGTACACCCTGACAAAACCAACTTCAGACTTTTAAATTGTCACAACTTGACTGAAAAAGTACTGTTTGTCCTGAAATGAACTTACCCCTTTTAAGTAGCTTGCTCTTGTTTGTCCAAAAAACCAACTCCAGATGTTTAGTAAATAAGTAGACTCCTTTTCTCAAATAAAATCACAGTTAGTCAACATTAACTTCATGTTTTGAGAAAAGTGCTGATTATTGAGCTGGAGACCTATAAGGAATCTTTTAGTATTATTTGATACATTTATCAAAAGTCTGTAAGAAAATAAAATTACTGCAAGGAGAATTTTCAGATGATTCAAAATACAGGCACGATCCGTGCTCAAAAGCAGTATATGGTCTGAATTCATTCTCTTCATCAAGTCATTAATGTAGTAGTGGTGAAATGGATATTATAGTATCTCACTGCTTCAAAGAATTGTGAAAATAATTCCCTTGGGTTTTGTGAGCCATACCAATTTGGTTGATGCCAGCATAGGAAATTCTCCCAGTGGACTTTGTTTTGGTTATAAGAACACTTCTCTTGAAACTGTCACAGTAAGATGTAACATAAAAATTTAGAAAACTTTATGGAAGGATGTGTCTGCAGCAGAAGGAGGTCTTGTGGCTTGAAATCAGTTATATGATTTCTTGCATTTAATGGCAGTTGTCTCATGGACTTTGTTGATATGAAAGGAATATGTGTATTACTGGGGTTTTTTTTCACTGTTAAAGTTAAAACTTCTAGATCTCTATGTAGATTCTTAGAAGAAAAACAAAATAAATTAAATAAGGCTAACTGGCAGACATATAGCATATTACTTATTGAAACTTCCATTATACTTGGGAAAAAAAAATTAACAACTATTGCAATCTTGTTGCATGTTTTGATTTTTTTATTTTCTTTTATTCTTTGGTAGGTACTACTTACAGTGCTGTGGAATTCCACAGGGCTCCATTTTGTCAACCTTACTTTGCAGCTTATTCTATGGAGACATGGAAAACAAATTGCTCTCTGGAATACAGCAGGATGGGTAGGGATGCTTTGTTTTGTGCTCTGTTACAGTAATTCATAATATATAGTATATGTGTTTGTCATTTTCTCTGATGTTGAGTTTTGAATTTCAAGGATTTCCAACTTCATTAGGAGTGTGGCCACACACAAATATCTCTGCATCTTCAATGAAATTGTGGTTGGTTTTTTTTGGGAGAATTTCCCAGTTACAAGATCAGGAAGAAAATGCTGAGAAGCTTTCCTATATGTTTGGTAGGAGATTTATTCTTAGAGCACCCCATTTAGAGAGACTGCAAAGAGTCTCAGAAGCTACTCTTGTACTTCTGAGAAGTTTATGATTTTGCCTTGCTTATTCCCACATCATCTGTGGTCTTTTCACCTCAGACAAGATGAGATGTTTGTTACAGACTTTATGATACTCCAGGCTTTTGCCTGAGGGCTTTCCAATCCACCATTGGTAAATCTTTACATTTTATCAAGGTCAGAGCTTCATAGCAGATTTTTTGAGATATGTTGGTTGTTGTTTGAAGCCCTGTGTGACTTTTGGTAAATCTTCTCAGTCTTTGTGCCCTGCATGTGCTTGCTCCTTAGGAGCTTGACAGAAAGCTAGCCTGATAAAAGCTTTACATCTTTATTAGCTGTAAAAATTTTGAGTTTCCTTTTACCTTTGTATGAGCAGATCCCCAGCTGAATCCTGGATTAGGGTATTTAGTCATGAGTCCCAAAACTTGTTTGTGTTCAGACATCTCCCTTCGTTGCTGTGAATTCTTTCCAGTGAAAGAAAAAATAACTGTATGGGAATACTCCAAATAGGTGTATCTGTCTGGTATCACTTCCTGGGAGTCTTGTTGGGTGTCAGAATTTTAAACATTTCCCTACAAAATAGTAGTTCTTCCAGGCTTGAGGATGCCCTGATGTGAGTCTGAAAAGCTGTCTATTGCTTTCAAAGTGTGTTGCTTACAAAACTCAAATTATGAACCTGATTCAGAAGAATGCACTCTTTAATGTAGCATCTGTCTTTATTTAGAGCAGATTTTAGAATGTTGCTTAGGTGTCTGCTGAATGATCTTCATAATTTAATTTGTCCTTTAAAGTCAGAAGAATAAGGTGGTTAGTGACTTGGCTGGGCCAAGGTGCAGGTGATCTGATGATAGTGATGGCAGTACTCTTGCTCTGAAGATGAGACTCACATCATCATCTCCAGAGCAACTTCTCTGTGATCTGCTAGGCAGGGTTTACCAGAAAAATATGGGCATGCTTGGAGTCTGAATTCTATTGGAAAAGAAAATTCCAACCTTTACAGTGGTAAGATGGTATTCTGTTTTACTTTCAAGCTGTAGCTTCATAAACAAGTTATTACATGGTAAATGAAGATAGAGTTTGAGCCCATCAAGAGTCTACTTGTGTACCTGGTCTGGCACCTCTTTTCCTTGTCTTGTAGAGAAAGGTACTGCAAATCCTCCCTTGGAAAAGAGTAAACCCCTGTATCCAGGGAAGCCACTGTGGAGTAGTTTGTGTGTTGTAAATTCCTCCATGTTTTATCTAGCCAGTCTCATTGCTTTTTTATTTTAGGTTTTTCATTTATGTTTAGGAAAGAAGCAAACCAGAGAATTTCTTTGAGTCTCAATTTAGAGTTCATATTGGCTTCTACCATCTTGTGAATTAAAACAGGCACATTGTTGCTCTGAAGTGTATGAAAAAACTTTGAAAGGATTAAAAAAGCTAACATGGGTTTCTTCTTGATTACAGAGTCCTAATACGTCTCATTGATGATTTTTTGCTGCTTACACCACATTTAATGAAAGCAAGAACTTTTCTAAGGTATGCTTCTAGAGACAAAGTCTTCAAAGTAGTAAACATTATTACCTTCTATGTAATTGGCTTTTTATGCTCATAGGTGTATTTGTTTTATGAGTTAACAACCAAGGGCTATTTTGGAGTCGTTGGTAGTGCTTGGGAAGACTCCTAAAGCTGCACCCTTGAGAGTGAGTTGATGATCTGTTGCAGTTCACATGATGGGCAATTCCTGCTTAAGTTTAAATTAGGGACCTACCTACTAACCTTGGAGGAGCTTCAAGCATATTGCAGCCTAACCAAAGCAGCTGACAGTTGTCTTTTTAAACCATTTTCCCTCAAATTTTTAAGATGTCTTACTTACATTCTCAGAATGTTTTTGCTGGGTTCTCATGCTGCTGCTTTCTTTTCCTCGGGAAAGAATGCAGCTTTTGTCTGTTCCAATATTGCCAAGAACTTTTTGGTCATTGACATTCTGTGATGAGTATCTGAAGATACCAATAGCATGTCAGTGTGCACTTCACATAGAAGTTTTAAAACAATACTTCTTTACTGTGCTTCAGAACTACCTTTTCTTTAAAAATTGAATCCCAGAAGAGGCTCCTGGTTACTGGGGATAGGAGTGTACAATCAGTCCAAGGGGAGTTCTGCTGATGCCAAAATCAGTTTAAAGGATCCAGAGGACAGGTCCTGAAGAAAAGCTTAGCATCTGCAGTATAGACAATTGTGTCTTGCTTTTCAGTAATCAGAAATGTGCAGCTCTGTTGTGAGCCTGAAAAGTGATGGAGCAATCAATTAAGTACAGTTTGAAGTATAAATTGTATGAAATAGTGGATAATGTACTTTGAAGACTTCATTTTTCCTCATTTCCTTATTAGAACAGAAAGAAATTTCTAGGGATCTGTGAGTTTACTGTTCTGGAAAGGATAAATCAAACTAGTAGCCTCAAGCTATTAATCTCTATAACGTCTTTTCACCACAACCTCACTTGAGGAGCAGTGCAGGTATTGTCCTTCTTGTCCTTTGAAGTTGAATGCATCTTTGTTCTGTACCATCTTCTGCACCAGCTGTATTGATTTTCTGTAGAGAAGTAGCCTTTTCTGTGAGAGATCTCCAGAACTGTTCACAGATTCTGTGAACTCTCTGCCACAAATTGAGTAATACCAGTTTTTTCTAACGTTGTATTACAACTGGGGGACTCAGTAAATTAGTTTTGAGGAGACAGCATTATGACTGACCGCCCAAGAAGAGCTTACCTCTTCCTCTTCTTAAAAGGATGAAGCCTGCACATAAGTACATTGCCATGTGAGATGAACTGCTGCTTGGCTATGACACTGCTGATCCAGTATGTAGCAGGTAGTCAGCAGGCGTTCTGGCAGTGAAAACATTCTTAGGGGAAATGTTCCTCTCAAAATTCAAAACTTCTCATCAGATAAATGAGGTTCTTCTTAATGGATTCTCCTTGGTTTTGTTAACTTCCAAAAACAGTAACTTGTCCTCTCTCTTTTTCCAGTGATTTTGATCTCAGAGGTTTCTGTGAGTGTGTTTTATACAGCTTGTCTCAAGTGTTGCATGGCCAGTGTGCTTAATTTTCATTAATCTGTAAAAGTTTTTCTCCATTATCCTCAAGTTCGTTTATTTCATGTATTTATTTATCTCTCATGTCTTTGCTTTCTTTATTTCTAGCTGTGTTCCTTAACCTAAAGAGTTGGCTGTGGTTCCTTTCATTCTTTGATTTCTGCCCTTATCTTGTGTTTTGCAGCATGGCACCAGTTTTTGTCTGCTTTGCTGGGGGGTGCTTAGCCTAACTGTTTATATCTGTTTTAGGACTCTAGCAACAGGTATTCCTGAGTACGGCCTTTTAATAAACCCAAATAAGACAGTGGTGAATTTTCCTGTTGATGATATCCCAGGATGTTCCAAATTTAAACAGCTGCCAGATTGTCGTTTGGTGCCGTGGTGTGGTTTGTTGTTAGATATAAAAACACTTGAGGTTTACTGCGATTACTCCAGGTAAATAGAGCTGTGCACTCCACTGTCAGCTTTTACAGTATCTCGGACTTAGTGGGAGAAGCACAAGGGTGTATTGGGAATGGTGTAGTTGAATTAATTGCAAACTGGATTGGGATTAGTTTGGTAAATGCTAGAGGGACTAGCAATCCTTTCAACATCAGAGGTGTTCCCTCTGGTACACTTCAGATGGGAAAGAATGTGTGGGGAGGAGCACTTCTCTTTAAACTAGGAACCTTGACCATTTACACAAAACACTCTGAGGTGGCATAGAACTCAGGACAGGATAATGTACCCTACTGAAAATGCTGTAGACCCTTTACATGGACTACTAGAGATGGCATTAGACATTTGCTAAAGATGGAAAAGAAAGAACTTTTTAAACTCAAGGATAATATTGCTGCATTACTGACCATTTTTAGTATAAACAGTCCTTAAGCATTTAAGTGGAATATTAGGAGGAGATTTTCCACCGATAGGGTGGTAAAGTTCTTCAGTAGTCTTCCTAAACAGAAAAGTTTGGTCATTTTAGGAAAGGAATTTATATGACATGGTCATATAAAAAGGACCAAAATCAACAGCCAAAGAGATTTATTAGCTAGCTGAGTTCTTGAAAGAAATGGTTTATGTTGCAAAGGGTATTGATACTACTGGTCTGGGAGACACTGATCAGAATCATGAAATCATAGAATTGTTAATGTTGGAAAAGACCTTTAAGATCGAGTCCAGCCATTAATCCAGCACTGCCAGGTTCAACACAGTATTTGTTACAAGGCTTTGCTTTTGATAAGCTTGACTGAAGTAGCTGGATCAGGATTGTTCCAGTAACTAAGGTGGCTTTGAGCCTAAGCTCCTGCATTGCATGGATCATAGATATAGATAAGATGATTGTAACTGGAGTAATTAATAATGTTCTGGCTGGATCATGTGTTTAAGAAATTCATTTGGGTTGTTTTTAAGGTTATTGATCTAGCTGTTTTTAGAAGGGTGAATTTTGCAGCCCTGAGGTATTGAAGTCAGCCTGTAGCTAATACCCTTAAATGCCACAGGGCCTAGTCTCTTTCAACATTGAATTTAATTATGGAGCACTGGCTCATTGATTAGCAAGAAATCTCTGTAACATGGGAAGTTAAATGAGGCTTACTTTACAGAATTTAATTTAATGTATTAGCCTATGGAGTATAACTACTTTTTTTCTTTTTTTTTTCTAGTTATACCTATACTTCTATCAGATCAAGTCTTTCCTTCAATTCAAGTAGAACAGCTGGGAAAAACATGAAGTACAAACTGAATGCAGTCCTCAAACTGAAATGTCATGGTTTATTTCTTGATTTACAGGTGGGAATATGAAAATGGATGTTTGGCAATATTGTGATTAGTTGTGAAGAACATTAAAACTACTTTGAGTTCTAGCATTAAAAAGTTTATTTTGAGAGGAAATCCACATCATCTGGAGCTGTTGACATCAAATAAAATACAGAGTCTTCCAGAAGTGATCCTTGACAACACTGTTAACTTACTTGCATAAAAGAAATCTTTAGAGTTTAGCATAAAATGGTGTTGTCTATATCTTCAACAAATCCTGCTATCACACTAAAATATTCTTATAGCTCTGTTTCTGTTCTCTTCTAGATCAACTGCCTTAGAACAGTTCTTATTAACATCTACAAGATATTTTTACTCCAGGCTTACAGGTAGGTCACTGTCTTCTGAAGTAAGTGTCAATATTTCATTACTCTTTCTTGACACATGGAGGAGTTATGAATTAGGAAAAAGTTTGCCGTGTAAGTGTGCAGTGTGTTTGTATTTATGTATGTATGTGTGATGTGTGCAGTAATAAATGTCAGTAGTTTGTCAAGTAACTCTTGTTTACTGTTAGTTTTAGGATACAGGAATATATTTGATGTGTGTGTTTAAATGATACTTCACTAAATGGATTTTCAATATCTTGGTTTTGACAGCTGACCTCAAGATAACCCTTCTGTTTTGCTTCAGGAGTATGACAAGAAGCCTTATTAACTATTTTATATTTAGATCAGTTAACTATTATCCAGTTTATATTTAGAACTTTGTATCTCTTAAAGTCATTTAGAACTTTGACCAGAATAACTTTGGGTAAAGCGAGGTTTCCTTCTCCCAAGTTAATTGTAGTTTCTTATTGTTGAAAACATTTTAATTGCTCCTTAGCTGGTAATATCTTGGCATTTGTGAGCTGGGCTTGATCAGCAGAGGAAGTGAATGTTTTAAACAAAGATAAGGTAAAGAAATCAAAACTGATAAGCAAGTTGGAAGAAAATACTAAACTCTGTACATCAAAAACTTTGACTGACTGGCAGCAGCAAGTAATTGGGTTTTTATTGTTTTATCACAGAAAATGTGCAAGAAGTTCATCACTCTTCTCAGAAATCAGATGTTGCACTTTTGCTATGCTCACACTTGTTACAAAGGGACGTTTTGATTCTGTTCTTAAATTCATTTTGGTCCACATTCAAGCTGTATTCTTTGTCCAAGAAGTTTAATTGGGTTTGTTTAGTATAGCACTGATGTGTCCAGCTCTTAAACTTTTGTGTTGATGTGATTTAAGATTTTTCTCTGATAGATATGATCACTTAGTTACTTCTGTTTGGTTTTACTGTAACATTCTAACAGTGGCCTTTATATGTTATTTACAAAATTGTTCACCCTGATAACTACATGTCAGGTTAATTCAGCCAAAGACCTTCAATGCAGTATGGTGCTTAGGTTTATCCTTTAAACATAGAATATGTCACAATTTTTTAAGTGATTGCAATATGCTAGGCCAATTTAATGAACAGGTATATGCATTGTTGAATAATTAAAAATAAACATTGTAATTGGCTATATTCAGTATGAGCACAATTATAATGCCAGAGTCTGAAGGTAAAAAAGAGTCAGCAGTTTTAAAATATTTTCAAACAGGTGTAAGGAAGCATATGATACAAATAATTTCTATAGAATTGGTTTCCAGATAGGCAAAGGAGTGAGTATCCTGGTCTGTGGAATCGTTTGGAAGTCTGTTTTCCTGCATGCCTGGACAGAAGTTTTTTGCTATGGTTTTTTTGTCTCTCACACACTCTCATGTGGGGGTTCTCTGGTGGCGTGATCTGTGATATGATGACCATGTGTAATTTAATTTTCCCCACACATAACAGAGGTTGCTGTCCTCAGAAGAGAAGTCTTTTACCAAGGCAGATATCTTTAAGATTCTATTTCAGCATAAAATTTAGAAACAAACATCTTATATGTCTGACATCTCAGGAATGTGTTTGTGGGAGAGCTGTTACTCAGTAGCAGTGTTGATACAGCTAAAGATTGTTGGGTGCTTTTAAATGTTGTATAGTGCCTAAGCTATGTAGTCGTATTTCCCTTGAAATTGCAAATGACGTTTGATTAATTAGGCTGTTTTTCTGAACAGGTTCCATGCCTGTGTTCTCCAACTTCCATTCAACCAGCAAGTTAGGAAAAATCCTCATTTCTTCCTAAGGATCATCTCTCAGACTGCATCATGCTGCTATGCTCTCCTGAAAACAATAAACAGAGGTATAGGATGTTAATGGCAATAAAGTACTGGGTTTGGATTTGTTTGGTTTTTAGACAAATAAAACATCTTGAATGTGCAGTCTGCTGGTGTAATTTTGGGATAGAGATCAGGAATGAATATTGTGAAGTGCATAGTAAAAAGCATTTTTCTTCTTAAACTCAGTTTTCCAAAGATTGTTTTTCAGGCGCTAGTTTGTAGTTTTCTGCTGATGTACAAGACTTCATTGACTGCACAGATTTCCAGTAAAAAATCTTGGGGTTATATTTTATAAAGAGAGATCAGACATACTTCTTAATGCTCATCATTTTCACTTACATTATTTTCTATCTCTAGGGATTGCTGAAAGTAACAAAGGTGTATCTGGCATATTCCCTATTCAGGTAGCAGAATGGCTCTGCTACCATGCCTTCACTGTCAAACTGTCAAATCACAAAGTTATTTACAAATGTCTGCTTACACCCTTAAAAGTCTGTAAGTATTCAGCTATTTTTACAGTGTTACCTATGGTTAATTGTAATAAAACTTAGAAACTAATGGATTTTTAAAGTTTCACCATCCTAAAATGTTGTTCTCAGATGTACGTTAATGATCCTTCTGATTTTATTCAAATTTACTTAGTATAAATTGGCAGATTTAAATGTTTTTCAGCACTGCATGTTCTAGAGCTTTGTTCTCACAGGACAGTTGATGCTTAGCACTCAGGAAGCTTGTACAGTTCAGAAGGCTTAATAAGATTGAGTTAATCACGTAAGTATTCTCAGCAGATTTAACTAAATGAAATAAAAATGCTCAAGCTTCTATCTTGAAAAATGTAGATTAACTGGCAACTAAATAAACTCCTCCCACAATTTAAACTCTTACCCAAAAAAGTGTCACCAGGGTCACTTGGAAGCAGAAGCAGTGGCTGCACTGCACATGTATTTTTGTAGAGTTGTGGTGTTGGCGTGTCTCTGACACTTCCATTTGGTGAAAGAAGCTGTCCATGTCCCTGCCCCTGGGGAGCTCTCTCCTTAAACAGTTGTGCAGTCTACCTTCAGGCCAGCCAGAGAAATAATAGAATTTTCAGTTTTAAGAGATTAAAAGTGGACAGCAGGAGGTTTTCCTGAAGCAGCCAGGGCTGTTGATGAACTTAGCTGCAGTGAAGGCCGGAGTCTTGACACTGACTCTGCAATTTGCATTCTGAATGAGTCATTGCTTGGGCAGTTTTGTTATACAAGACCAAGAAATCCCAGAGTAACACCTGTTTGATTTGAAATGTATCATAAGCTTCCTTTGATAGCTGCACTGAGGCCTAGTGCCCCAAAAAGAAAGCGGTTCTCCTTTTGGAATGAAGCATTTCCTTCCCATATCGAAGGCTTGCAGCAAGGCCTGAGTGCAGAGTCTGATTTTCCGTGGTGCAGTGGGAATTTATGAAGATGACACTTAAAATTTTACAGGAAACAAACTGATGGTTGGGATTTTACCAGCCACATCCTTGAGAGCTATAGACTTTCTGTATGGAGCAGAATTCCAACAGCCTTTCCCAGAGGATCTCCTCCTCTGGATTACTCACTGACACCAAAACCAGAGGCCCCAAGTCTGCTCACTGCTGCTGAGAAGTACCAGGGCAGGGCTGCTAGCTTTACTTGGAGGGGACAGGGACTGAAGAGCTGAGCAGAGAATGCAGTAGACACAACCAGTGGCTTCTCTGGGTGCTGCCTCACTTCTCTAAGGCGCATTTCAATTTTCATCCCAAATGCTGAAGGTTTTGCTCTTGGGATCTTCAGCTGGCAGACCACAATCCAAGCCAAAGCTCCTCCATCCTTCTCTGTGCACACTTTGCTGTTTAAATCTCGCAATACCTTCAGGGTGGAGGCACAGCCTCAGGCAGCTTTATTGCTCAGCACAATCTCATCTTTCATGTGGTCTCTGCTGTCCACAAAGTTACTCCACCACAAATGCTAGGGAAAGAAAATGGGCTGGGAAGTAGAGATGGAGTTTTCCCACCTTGAACAGCAATTGTCACTAGGGTCCTCCTGTACCCATAGAGCTGCTTGCCTGACTGCAATACTGACCTGAAATTTGCATGTGGTCCAGGCCTAACTCTGTACAGAGTCTAACCTGGGAAGGGAAAGTTGACCACGTGGCAGTGAGAAGTGCCCTTGAGAAAGGGAATGAGCTTTCTTCCTAAATTCCTAGGGAAGACTATTAACATTGTACTTCCTGAGTATTGTGGAGGTGGAGCAGGAAAAGTCCAAAGGTCCATAGAAAGTCGGTACTCTTGAAAAGAGTAATTTTCAGATAGTCTTTCATAAATCTTACCTTTTCTGAGGGAGGATCTGTTCTTCACATCCACAGTGTCAAAACAACCCACTCTTTTTATCTACAGGATCCAATTTCTTTTGGAGATATCTGAGACTTCAGGTACACTGCTTAAAGATCAAGGCTTCAGAAATCTTTGCTTAACAGCTGCCTGAACAATTAGCAGACTGTGACTTGTGACTTTACTGTGAAACTTTTAAGATGGAAACTTTCACTGTGATGGGTTGACAGATCACTGGGATCCAAGTAATCCAAATGCTATCTCTATTCCCTTCTAGTCACCTGAAATCTTACCTGTACTTCCACTAGCCCTTTTCCACCAGTGCTGCAAGAGTTGATAGAATACTTGGTGGAGCTGTACAAAGACATCTTGTGGTGACAAGTCACATGCATACCCTTGGTGTGAATAGACATCATTATCTCTGTATCCCCAATGTCTCTGGTCATAGGTGAAGGCTGTTTTTCAGTCCCAGATTGTACATGGTGTTTATATTTGCATTTTCTTCTAAATTTAGTACAATACTAAGTGTCCTGATCCTTCAGGAACACATTAAAATTCATTTACAGAGGTATTGAGAGTTTTCTATGCAATCATACAAGTGTTGTGTTTGCCCTGCACCAGACCTACTCTTGGGCAATGCTACTGCAATCAGAACATCATCTTGTAGAAAAAGGTTACTACAGAGCTAAACATAATGTAGAGATATCAGAGCTAATTCTAAACATGTCATTTTAAGTTTTGTCTTCTGGAAAGGCATGTGCAGATGTGAGTTGAGTAGTTGTGACAGGGAAGTCAGTGACTTTTAAGTGAGATCCTGTGAGGTTGCCTCAGTATCTCGAAATGCTGCAGTAATCTGTAGCACAGAGATAAACAAAGCTGGTAAAAGCCCCTGTGTTGATTTAACAGCTGCATTTTTTTTGTTGTCATTTTGGAGTTTGTATTTGCTATATATAACCTATTACCTCTGTAAGATCATGTTGTTGACTGGAATTGATATAAATGTGGTTTTCTCTTGTGTCCCTGCACATGCCTTTCCATTACTCTCCATGGGAATCGATATCAAGCTCATAGGTTTTGGAGAGGAGGTTCTTCCCGCTATTCCCAAACCTATTAAATATCAACAGCAGGGGCTTGTCAGTATGAGTTGTCATCATTCTTCAGAATTAAGTAGTTAAAACAGTTACTGTTTAACATCCCTCCTATTATTACCTGCTGGGAAAGGAGCAAGAGTCTTTCCTTATCTTGATAAAATGTAAATACATCATCTGTCTCCTTTCCAAATACAGGGCAGATGTTTATTGAGCACTTTTGGCTTTCTGCACCATTGACAATTTTGCCAGCTCTGTTAAGCGATGGACTTAAACTGTTGCTAGGATTTTACATGTTCATCCTAATCTTTAAAAAGTCCTTTTTACTGTCTGTAATTCTGTTGATGGGACATTCAGTCTTTCAAAGTAGCTATGGTTTAACTGAAGGCCTCATTTGGTGGGTAAAGTTTTTGAACAAATGGTCTTATACTTTTAAAAAAAAAATTAATAAAGTTCTCAAATCCAAACAAAACTGTCACAAGAATAGAAAATAGGAGGATTTTGCTCCTTGATTTTCCTTTTTAATATTATCACATACAATTTTGAACCTTTTTATTTGTAAGCCTGATTTAAGTGTGGAGGAATAGTAGCATGTTTTATAACAGGTTTTTTTGTCCCCATATTCCAGGTATTTCAACTTTTTAGTTGGTTTTACCTAGTAGTTATTTCATTGCTTCATTAACATTTTCCCTAAACCAAAATTACTAGTTATTTGTGGTTGTAATGAATTTTTTTCTGATATTTTGGTAGGTAAGACGCAGCTAATTAGGAGGATCCCAGGGGATACTGTGGCACTACTGCAGGCAGTGACAGAGCCATCTATTTGTAAAGATTTCAAAACTATCCTGGACTAACTGATTGAGGTTTACTTCATCATTTTCCTGGGTTTGAAAATAAATGCTGTCTTTAGGTGACTTTTCTCTCTAGTTTATTTTGGTAGAGTGGACCAAAAGCAAGTTCTCTCAGAAGTTTTTATGTGTTTGATTCTCAGATGCCATACCAGGACACAAAAAGAGCAGATTTTATAACAGGTACCTTCTTGTTTGGGTTTTTTGTGGGCTGTTTTTTTTGTAAATTCACAGGCTGTTAGAAGTAATTTATTTGGTTATGTTCCATGATTCCCATCTTCTTGATGAAGGAATCATTAAACTATGTTCTGTACAAAATTAATGACTTTCTTTTTTCAGTGGGTTTGAAGGGCTGTTTTTTACTTTTCTGTTGCAGACTATTTTGTAATAAAGTTCTTGGTTAATTGCAATAACACATCTTTGTTTCCAAGGCCTTTATTTTATAGTCATCTTTAATATGCTGGGTTATGTCACAAAAACAGTTACCTACACAGGGCAAATGTATTTCATGGCAAGATGCAGAGGCTAGAAATTTTATGCTTTGCAGATCACAACTAATATATTCCAAAATTTCACTGTCCAAGCTGGTTATGTTTGGTGTATGTTTTATTTATTTTGAATACTTAGTAATATTTTTAATACAGTGTTGTACAGAATGGTGCTGATGCATCTATAGCTACAAAACAAAAGTTCTTGATTAGATAATATACTGAGTATATTGCTTTTCTGTTTGCATATCTTTGTAAAAAGAAATTTTTTACAAGGACATATAATGACAGAAAAAGGGAGAATGGCTTTAAACTGAGAGTGAGTTTACATTCAAGATAAGGAAAAAATTCTTTACTTGTGAGGGTGTTGAGATGCTGGAAGAGGTTGCCTAGAGAAGTTGTGGTTGCCTCATACCTGGCATATCCCCACACTGGTAACACAGCTCCTAGAAGTAGATTTGCAGTCTGTCCATTAACATCATAACTCAGTTCAAAATGTACAGTCAATTATACAGATTTGGGATTTTTTTCTTTCTGCAAAGTGGCACTGTTAAAATAAAATACATTTTTTAAAAGTCACAGAACAATTGCTCCTGCTAGAGATGAAGAGCAATGTTGCTCCCCAGCCACCTGCTCAAACACTTAAACACCTCCATGCCCCACCATGGTCTGTGGTGATACTGCATGAGGGAGCACTGTCAGGGACAGCATTGCAGAAGAGAGGCCAGGCCTGGCAGTGCAGAAAGCTTTATTTTATGGGATCATGTGGCAGGAAGAGACAGCAAGATGCTCCAGTATGAAGAACAGAGGGAATGTAAACTTCACCAATGGCTTGGATTAGCCCATTTTCCTCTGTGAGAATATAAACTTATGATGTGGTCTCAGCTGAAGGTGTAATTTATAAAAATGAATACAGTGTAATGCTTGCAATTCTCTGAGCTGATGTTTGCCTTTCCCAACAATTCCTGGCTGAGCCATCAGTTTTAAACAGTAGCTGCTGTTTCTGAAGGCTTTTTGTAAACAGATACAAATACAATGTAGAAATCACAAGAGAAGACTTTCATTAAAAATATCCTCCCCTCGAAAAGGCAAGTGAAAGTAAAGCTGAAACTGGTATGTGTTTTAGCAAGTGGAGAACTTGTAGATTTGAAGAAGAGCAGGCAGTCTATAATGGAAACTTGAAGTTGTTGCTGTGGCTTATGGTAATTGGAAAAAATACTAGAAGCATATGTGTAAGGAATAGATTAACCATGGCATACAGTTGCTGCTCTAAAAATAGATGTTTATAATGTTGGGGAGGTAGAAATATTCCATAAAGCTATTTCTGCACACAACTGTTCTAAAAGAAATAGCATGATACATTATGGTGGTAGAATATATTCTACTTAATTGGTAGCAAGGCAGTGTGTTAAACAGCAACTGCTGACAGGAAGCATTTGGGTAGAGTGAATAACTTGAATTTAGAACTATTAAATGAATTACCTTAGGAGCATTCTGAATCTGTAATGTGGATTTCCAACAATCATTGGACAGCTGGGAAAATTGCAAAAGATTTGGGAGTAGAGGTGAAGGTAAAGGTCTCAGTATTTAAGAGAAGGTAAGTAGAGAGTTTGAGAGCTAAACTGCTCGACCTAACTCCCTGCACAATCTGCACTGCAAGTGTTGCAAACCACTCGGGAAGTTGAGCTTGCTGGAGGTTTTATATGGGGAGGAGGAGAAATAGGGCTGGACATTGGTTTTTAGTGTGTCTGCAGAGCTGTAAGGAAGGAATTTGACAGAAGCCCCTCCGGGGGAGATCACAGTATCTGGATGCATCCATCAAACACCTCCTTCTCTCCCCACTGTTTCCTTTCGGGAAGGAAATATGGACTGGGAAGCTCAAGTTGAGGTAGGTATCAAATTTCACAAGGTAGGAAACTGCCTGAATTCCAAAAGGAATGTGCTTCTCTTTCTGCATCTGTTTTCTGTTTATTGTGTTATGATAATTTGGATGTATCCTTATTTATAGTGCTGTTCCAATGCTCCTTCTGAGGCTTTTTCCTTTAACAGGCAATTGATCTCCTTGTGTTGGGGCTGTGGATTCTGGTTAAGGCTAAATATGACCATGGCTATGTTTGTCTTTTACTGATTTACCCCCAAAGAACCCAGGTGGTTCTTGCAGCCTAGACAATTCTAGGAAAGTCTTGTCTGTCAGAGCATTGAATTCTCTGCAGCATATTAGAGCAAAGGAGATTTGATGGAATATGGAGACAAAAGACTGGGAGAAGAGTGAGCAGAAGGAAAAAGCACTTAAGTATGTATGACTTCAACACATTCAGTTACAGGTTTGCATCCACACCTCCCTCAAGTAACACGGTCATGCTATTCAGAAGAAAAATGGACCTACAGGATATCATCTTACTCTTCCTGAATAAGAAAGGGGGAAGACTGGAACACTGATTTTATTGGAATTAGGCTACAGTTTTGGCACAGGAATTTTGGTGGAGGTAACATCAGAAGAGCCCTGAAAACAGAAAAGCGATGTTCATGCAAGAGTTGCTCAACACATTTTCTACATGTCTACTTGAGCTAAACAGTAACTTCAGCTTACATTTCCCAGCCATTATTTGTAGTTACTGGAGCTGAAAATTGTCCTCCCTGAGAGTTCTGTCCTTGGTTGAACTGCACGTCTGGTGATCCATAAAGTTTCCCTTCTGGTGAATGGAGGGGAGCTCAAAAGTCAAGTCTGGATACCATGACAGTGACTGAGGATGGATTTATAGACTTGAAAGTCTTTTATATATCTAGTTTACTTATTTTCTTGGCTTCTCTCTGTATTAGTTGGATGTGTTTTTCTTCAAGAACAGAACTCTTGACTATGTAAACCTGCTGCATATAGTTGCCTATATGATTTTAATGAACATTTAGCTATCTGTAGTCAGAAACATGAATATAAAATGTATGCCTTAGTTAGTTAAAAATTTCTTATTTATGTATTTACAGCTTTATAACCCTAATCCTTCCTTTTCTTTGACTCAATAACTCAGCCTGAAGGCTTTGTCATACTTTATCCTCACATACTTCTGTATTTTTTTCAGAGGCTGCTGGCTCTTCAAGTATCTTGGTGAGAGGAATCCTCATCTCCCATCACTGCAGAGGGGCCAGGATCTGCATCCAAGTTCTGGAAATCGTGTTTTTCAGTAAATATTAACTTCATTGTCATGTCCTGTAAGGTTACAGCTCACTGAAAAGCTGCTATGCATCTGCATTTTTGTTATGCTGTTCAGTTATTGTGTTCAGTATGAGAAATAAAGGGAAAAAATGGGGACTTTTTTTTTTTCACAGTATTTTCCACTACAATAAATTCTGGAATCTGCTAAGATAAGAGATTTGTGCAGAATTAATTGCTCAAATTTACTTAGTATACATTCTTTTATCTGCTGATACTTTATCTTTGCTCCTGGCAATGCTTGAGACTATGAAATGGTCACAAAGTGACTGCTGTTTAAGTGTGTGTAGGGATTTACATAAGTTAGAGTGTAGTGGAACAGAGGAGTCCTTATTCTTAGAGAGCTTCCATTCTGCATCTCTTGGAGCAGGGGGGCAGGGCAGTGAATGAAACTGTAGGTGCTTGTATTCCAATTTAGGTTGATGATCCTTAGGAACAGACCAGTTTTTTAAAAGTGAAGGAAGACAGAAGGCAGCAGCAATACTTAACAGGCTTCTCAAGTTTAAATTCTGTCTGGAGAGATACATGAAGCTGTGAAGTTGGTTGAAATTAAAGGAAACACAACAGCATTGTTTACAGAGTGTAATAATTGTTGTAAGCATATGAACTGTGTATACCAGCTTGGTTGGATGATACCAAATGACAGCTAATAATGTCTAACAAAGGCTGTCTTATTTTGACTTACAGAGAGGTACAATAGGTATTTATTCTTTTGGATGAGAAAAGCTGCTGTTAGCCCCCTGACATGAAAACACTTGTGGTGGTCCAAAGCTTGGGTCCTTGCTCCTGCGCTTTTGTTTGACCAGGTGGAAGAGAGCTACCAGAGGTATGCACACACAAGGAAAGGCAGCCAACAGCACACAGATGGCCTGTACCCAAGGTGGATAAACTTTCTCCTCTTTCATGGGGAAGCCTTCCTGTGGAGATAAAAAGCAAGCAAAAGAAATAATTGGTAGGTACACTTAGATTTTGCTATGATTTCTATTTTCTTACGCTTCTCTAGTAAGGATAGCGAAAGTTTTACTCTGTCTGCAGTAGTGTTCTTTGGCTGTGTCCTCTGCAAACCCTTCTTGTGGGCCCAGAGACAACTGTAAATGTTTTACAGTTTGAAAAATGTATAGCTGGAATCATGACACATTCCTAGAGATACAGGGATTGCCCAAAGTGTTACCAAACCTTCACCCTCTCTTGTTTAAACAATGTTCATCCTTGTTGTACTCAAAGCTTACCTGGTTTCAGCAATTACTGAGCATGTTCTTTGGCAACTAGGGAAGATGTATATCAGAGATTCTGAGGGAATGATAAAGCAATTTCTGCAAGTCTGTGGCTGTGAGTTTTATTTGAGATGATAGATACTCCATGGCATCTGGGGGAGACACTGCTGCTGTGTAATCCTCATATCGTTTGACCAGAATTGATCTTCAAACCCCTACAAAGGGTGTATTTCAGAGGGGTCAAAGAAACTGCAATTGATGTGAGACAGTGACATCCAGGTCAAATGTTTTCAGCATGGACATGTCTTTGTTGCTGAATTAACCGACACTGTTCTCAAACCACTGCCTGCCTGTCTGCCTGTCAAAAGTACATTCATATATTCACCAGGACCCCAGTGATACTGGTAGTTCTCACTGAGAAATGCCTTCATCCCTGATGTCTGTTTCACAGTTCTAAAGCTCTGCTCAGGCATTTGTTCTACCTCTGAACCCCCTGTAGCTATGGAATGTCTGTGACACATTTCACTTCAACACTTCTGAGCATTACACACATTCATAAGACATACAGAGCATGGAATAAGCAGGACACCTGCAAGAAGAGACATGTTTTAGGATGTGTAAACTCTTTGGCCACTGGAGCCTTCTCATTTTGATCACTACATCACTTCAGGCTGCATTCCATGGGTAAGCAGTAGATAGCAATGATCTTAAAGGATGTGGTAAGGGAGGAAAATAGATAATTCTTCCTCTTATTAGAAGTTCTGAAAATATTTGAGAACATACGTATTTAGGGTTCCAGGCTGTGTAGCTTGGTGGCTTCTGCATCTGGAGAGTGAGAAAGGCCATGAAGACAATTAGCAGGAGCAGAGGGCTAATTAACCTCCATGTGATCTGCCAGTAGAGATTAAGTTTTCGTCCAGTCATCCTTTCCACATCTTTACTGAACCTTGTAAAAGAAGGCATGTTTATGATGTCAGATCTAGAGTGGTAAGTTTGCCTTTTTTATAGTACTCTTTACGTTGGAAACACAGGTTACAGCACTATAAATCTTTTCTGCTCCATACCATTCTTTAATAACTTACTACTCGCTTGAGTAAATAAAAATATCATTCAAGGAAGTCTTTATTGATCCATACCAGAGATGAAAGACCAATTTACATTGTCAGTTTATGTTAGCAACCTAGTGTAAGGTTGCTAAGCATAAATAAATGATGATAATATCACAGGAGTTCTGTAAACTGTTCAGATATTTAAAATAAGAAGACAAAATTGCCAAGGAAACAACCATACCATGCTAGGAAGAAGTCAGTTAACCAGCATCAAATCAAATCAGGTCAGGGACAAAATTACTACAACCAGAGCTGCATTTATGTCATAAGAAAAGAATTCCACCTCCTTCCAACATACCTTTTAATTTTATAGATGTACACAACTCCAATCACTTCGAAGAAAGCGATGACTAGAAGAGGCACTGAGCCTGCATATCTGTCAAAAATGTCAATCCAGTAACTTCCTGAACCCAGTGTAAAACACAGAGCAATGAGGAAGCTAATTAGACATATTATACCTGAAGAAAAAAAGATACCTTTGTTACTGGAGTACTGAACTTTGTAGGCTTATTTTTGTTCTAAATTGCTTTGTTCTTGTTCTAATAATTTTTATTCTCTCTCCCTCTATGGAGTTACAACAAGCTGTTTTCTCCTTCAGGGAGCTGATACCACTTCCCAAACTCAGTTTGACCCTGTGTCTTGGCCAAGAGGCACCAGTGTTGCAGGAGGAATGCATTCATGTGACCAGAGCATCCTTCAGTTGTTCATACTTCCTTCATCAGACAGCCTGGGCTGTGCTGTGACCCAGTGTTAATTTTTGACTGATGCAGTGAGTTTCAAGCACCTCATTTCCATGCAGCCATAGGCTTAAAGCAGGCAGGTGGCACCTTGGAAATGTAAGGACTCCCTTGGATTCTTACCACAATCCTTCTGGGTGGGGTTAAGGATTATGGTTCCTTACACCAAAACTCCACTGGATTTCTGTCCCCATTTCCTCAAAGACCTCAGAGCTACAAATATGTGTGGTTGTACGTCTTTCTAATGTGTTGCTAATTGCTTCTAGCTCTGAGATGGCCTTTGCTTCAATTCTGTAAAATGTTGGCTTCAGACTTTAAAAAAAAAGTTCACAATTGGAAAATCAATTTAAAAATAATATTGTTACCTCATCAAGTTGGGAATAAATTTGTTTCTACATGAAAAATTGTAAAATTAGGGATACAATTTAGATGCCACAGGAAGACTCTACAAAAGGCATGACAGCAGTATTTCCCATAAGAATTTAAAAGGGCACATTGCAGAAATATTAATCCATTACTTGCAACTGCCATAGATTTTTCTGGACCAGTTCCACAGTAGGATCTCTCAGACTTTCATCAAGTCTGGTTCTTAAGGAGCAGGTTTGAAAAGATTCCAGTTTTGGTGCCAGAACAGGATCATACACCTTCATTCCTAATTTTTCAAGTGGTAATCTTCTACTCTGACATGTTCACAGTACATGTGAAACCATCTGTAGCAGCATAAAGCTGGATGAAAGAGGGGTGAATGACCTCTCTTACTGTAAGTTCAAGTGCAGGTGGTTGTGGCAGATCAGCTGATGTCACTGGGTGCCTTAATGTGATTTGTATCAGTGCCAAAGGCTTAAGGGGAGATGAGGCTCTTCCTGATGTCTGCACCAGCTAAGAGTGAACTTGACTCCAGGAACAGCAATTTAATAAGCCTTCTCAGACCGAAACAGCTTAACTTGCAAACTAAGAAAAAAACTGGTAAAGACAATATAATGTTGTCACCTGACAGCTTCTGCCATAACTGCTACCTCATCTCTCTGCTTATCTCTTGTGAACACAATCCACTGCCCTTACTTACACTGTGAGATTAAGCTAAATTAATAAACAAATTAATTCCTCTAGGATATTACTTAAGCAGTTAGTTTGTGCATCTGTAAGGAAGCCACCTTCTTTGAAAAAAACTAATACCTTACCAGATAATAGCTCTTTAGGTGCTGATTTAGGTATAATTCGAAGCTCTAGAAGAGGAGTAAAGACACCCTCAATGTTTCCAAACATAGAAGAAAGGCCCAAGCTGAACAACATTATGAAAAACAGGATGGCCCAGGCTTGAGAGCCTGGCATGAGGATGATAGCTTGAGTGAAAACGATGAAAGCCAAGCCAGTTCCGGAGACACTCTGCAGAATTCACAAGCAGATAGATAAAAATACACATTACACTGTCATTTCTCGTGCATAAAGTAATTATAACACGCTGCTGTCCTTCCCTGGAGTCAGCCTGTGGTCTCTGGCAGCCAGCAGTTGAGAATATGGGCAGTGGGGAGTTTAATTTTGAATGTTCTGCTAAAGATACTTATACAATCATAGAACAGAATTTCAGCCTGCACAGAGAGATGGATCCAGAGTAAAGCGGGTTGGAGAGTTGTAAATGTAATAGCAATTGTTTTGCTAATCCATTTTAAATGTGTTTTTTAAAAAAAATCTATGATGTAGTAGCTGCTGGAAAGAAAAAGGTGTAAATAAAGATAAATTTGCCACTCTTAACACCAAGAGAATTGGTGAATCGTTGATCACAAAACCTCCCATAATTGCCAAGGCAGAAAAGACTAATAGGAGAAAAGCCAATTTCAACCACATTTCTTTTGATTTAGTCTCCCAAGGACAAGGATATTTAAATCTAAGCATTGAAAAATGCTAATGTTGCTATAATTTGGAAGTAAAATATTTCAAGCTGTAAACCAGGAAAATATTGCAACTGTAAATCTGCCATCAGAAGAAGTGAGACTAAAGAAACTGACTTGTACCAGGGCTTGTCCTTGGACTTCTCCATCATGTGAATAAAATAGCCTACTTTACCAGCATTGTGTGTTAAGCCTGTCATGCATTAGCACACTCTGACTGTGCCAAACAGGATCCCTGGAGCAAGTGGAATGAGGTAGGACAAGAAAAAAGAGAAGAAACATCTGTGTTTAGTGGTAGGGGAAATGTTTTAGGAGGGTTGGAAAATAAGGAGTGGAAGAGGATTGTGATGTGTTTTGGTGGCAAACAGTGTACATTGTAATGGATTTTTTGATACTTTCCTAAATAAAGATTTAGGAAATTCCCATTCAGCATCTTTTTTCTGTAATCTGTCATCTAAATGTGTTCCCCCTCTTATGCTTATTTCTATACACCAAACTAGGACTGAATCTAGTGTCCATGGTAGACTTCTAGCAGGAGCACCCTGGAAGATTAGTTTTGTGATAATAATGTGTAATTTTCTTTGCCAAAACAGACAGCTATACATTCAGACTATCCTACAGCAGTATTGTTGTTTCAAATGTTGAAAGATTGATTTGTTGCATGATTATGTGTAATATATCATTGCGTGTAGAACAGAGTACATGTACTTACAAGAAAAAGGAAGATGCCAGTCCTGCATAACTTTGTTTAAGGATTGCCTATTGAAAGCAGTTATGGTACCTGATCAAGAAATTCTTGAAGATTACAGCTTTTAAGTTTGAGTCCAGCAAATTTTTCTGGATATGATGAATTCAAAAAACTAATCCAGGATGTGTAGTTCTGTCGCATGATGCTTTCTTCTGGAAGATCGAATTCATCGATGATATTGATAATGTTCCTGCCAGAGAAGCCAACATATTTAAACTTTAGTTTAAAAGTTTGCAGATGATGTGGCTGGAAATGTTATGCTCTGTATTCAGATCTTACTCAAAAGCTGTGTTTTCTTCCTGTGCTGCTATTTACAAGATAAAGGAAAATATTAATTGACGGCTTACATAAAAAAAAAATAGAAAATATTCAGACTATTTAATGTTGTTTCAGACACAAACTCTTGAGTACTTTATACAGCTGCAATCTCTAAAACAATTTTGTTTTATCACATCTCCAGACTATTTCCACTACTTTTGTTTAATAACTTAGTGAATCTGGTGAAATAGAAGAAGATGGTGGTTTTTTACTAATGCTAAGCTGAGAGTAAGGTGCAAACCTTGATGCACTACTTGAAATAGGTTGTTCTATAATTTGTCTTGCTCCTTACAAATTATCCTTGACTCAATCCTATAGTACTTTATATTTTTCATTAAACTTCTCCATACAGATGCTTTTCCCTTCTAATGAAAATAAATTCTCTAAATGCATGTTTTTCAAATAACTCCTTATCACATTATCTATTTAGGCACTGAAACCAGAGTATAACTTTGGGAACACAACTTTCTCACCTGTCCAAGCAGTCCCAGTAGGCTGTGGTTGCTTTAAACCCCAAAACACAAAAGACTGGGATGGAAGCATAGAGGGATGTCATGCTGTTCACAATTGCTACTGCCACAGCATCCTTTTCACAGTCATTTCTAGAGATAGCATTCAAACAAGTGAAGTGATTAAAAAAGGCAGTTTTTATCTGTGATTCTCCCAGTTATTTCTGCAAACATTTTTTCTTTAAATATTGTCTCTCCCTCCCTCCCCTCCCCCCTTCTGTTAGAAAATCTATTGGGCCTTTTAGAAAGACAGATAACTTTTCTAAGGTTCCTTTAGAAAAATTAGGGAAGGAATTTTGAAAATTTAAAGAAAATGCACAAAATGCAGCAAGAATTCAGCCAGATAAAAAAGGTTGTAGTTCTACTCACTTTGTTGGATTGTAGCTTGCAAATGCAATAAGACCTCCAAAAGCCAAAGAGAGGGAGAAGAAAATCTGTGTAGCTGCGTCGAGCCATACACGGGGATTTTTCAAAGAGTTCAGCTGAAATAATTGAAAGAAATGCATGTATTAGGCTTAAATTAAAATTTCGTTTTCTCTTGCAGTTCTCATAGCTCATCTCTTACTTCACTTCTGAAATTTTGAGCTGTGTTGCCTTCTAAATACTATGAAAATGGGAATAAGTACTAAGCAGGTCAGTAAAACAGGTGTTTTTGAAGATATCATTGAGGCTATTTAAATGTGTGCAACAATTATAAAATCTTCTTTACTGTACACTTTGTCTGATGATAAAAATGTGGGTCTAAATGACAGATACTAGGAACACAAAAAGGGAAATACATTAAATTTTTCCTCAATTTCTTTCATTTTTTGTAATTCACATACTTGGTAACTTGCAGTTAAATATTATCTTCTTAAAACTATATAAACCAATACTACACCTTCATTGTTTTAAGATAGGTATTCCATAGCTTTCCAAATTTGGTTAAAAATAATTTAATAGAAGCGACTAAAAGTGCAAGCAACCGAGAACAGTTATTAAAAACAGCATCTGACATTCAAAGTGCTGTGAAAACAGCAGTAAAAAGTTGAAGGTCAGCTAGGACATATAAGGAAAAAGGAGGAACTGGCAGTGATACTTGAATTTTGTTGTAAGGGCAATGTCATACAGGAAGATAAATTAAAAAGCAGTGATTGGTGGATTACAGCGAACATTAAGCAGTTATAGATAACTGCACCAAGGAATCTTGACCTTGAAATCAAGATGAAAGAGATAAAACATAAGTAATGCACAAAATGTAAATGTGATCAAGTGGTGTGTTATAACCTATCATGTGAATTGCTTTCTGATCCATTATCAAGGAAGGGGAATAGAAGAATGTTTTAAAATCCAAATAGTTCGAAAGTAATGCTGGGGCTGTAGATTATTTCATTTTGTTTTACAACAGTCTTGAGTCAAATCTGCATCCCAGTCATGCAGGACAACTTGAGTGTGTTTTGTGCTAGTGATCTGAGTCCATGACTGGGAACATAGATAGGAGTGAGAGGTAAGTATGCCAAAACACCCTTCATAGTATTTTGGGTTTCTCTGCTGCTGGCCTGAGCTTGAAGAGCAAGAATAATGGGTCCACCTCAGTGTGGATGGATGCAGGCAATGCCATGCTGCAGGTGCTCTCTGCACAGGGAGGCCAGAGCTTTGACCATAGCAGAACTGGTGTCACCTTTCCTACAACACTGCAAGCATTGCTGTGGTGGAACCATTGCTGGCTGAAGTGCTTCAGCAAAGGAAACCCTTCCAGAGGTTTATTTTGAAAGATCAGAGTCAAGCCCTCAAAGGCCTTGTGCAGGTGCTGTTGCAGTGCAGAACTTGGCATTCACATGGCTGTGTGGCCTTCACACTTTGATTAAGTGCTGCCAAGTCATTGTTGGTGCTGACAGATGTGACTCCTTGAAGTCTGACTTTCTGACTGGGAACTTTGGCAAATGACTCTGGAGATAGTTTACACTGGTACTAGGTGCAGTGTAATTACTGACTCCAAAAGACTAATCAACCCCCAAACTTGAGAAGATAATGGGCGAGCCAGCATGCCATGACAATGTCATTATCTGGTCTTCAGCAAATTATTCAAATTGTTACTTTATATTTATATGGCATATATATATATATATTTTATAAGCATGCCAGAAGAAAAAATGTGCTGATGCCAGAAATAAGATATACAATCAGAGTGTTAATGAATGAACAGGGTGAGTAAGGAGGAAAGGAAGTATAATTGCTCTCTCATGAGTGTAAGATGTTTGGATTCTTGAACATGTGAAGCACAGACAGAAACAGAATTAAAAATTACTGGGGTCCCTGTGATGTGTAATTTTGGTGCAAAAGCAGCTAATGGTTTTGTCATAAGCAAGTGGCCAACAAGCAGTACTGCACTTGAAGGCAGCAATTCATTAAGGTAGTGCTTTAGTTCTCCTTAATACCAGAAACAATATGGGCAGACCAGGTACCCTGAAAGGTGCTTTAAGTGTCCATGTACAGTAATATATTATTAATACAAAATAGAGGGGAAAGTTACAAATTGCCTCTGTGAATAGAGGATTTGGGGCCTGTGGTGCCTTTTTTTTTCTTGGCCATTCTCACTGCTTGTTAAATAGCTTCTGAGTTCTGGCACAGGCAGAAATTGCCCAACCAAATTCTTGGAATTGTTCATTGCCAGAGAACCTCCAAATATTTACAGTCTCTGAAGCTCTTTCAAATGTGAAAGAGACTGGAGAAGGAGACATTTGTATTTCTTAGGGGACACAGGTGTCCACTGAAGCTGAACCATGCAGGCTGCTGCTGATGCTTGATGGAATCTCGTTTCTGCTGCCTCTGGTTATTTATGTTTCCAAAAACCTTTCCAAAAGTCTGTTCCAGCTCCTGTGTGGCTTCATCGTTGTACAACTTCTGTTTTCCCCTCAGGTGTCACTTCAGGATACTTTTTTGTTTTCTTGGCAGCTTCATTTTCCAAGTAACCAAGAATTTCAAGAAGGTGAGTAAATCATCACATTTCTTCTCTACATCTGAAAGTCAATGAAAAGAAGTAGTCATTATTTGCTCTGAAATTTAGGGTGGAAAATGTGTCAGATGGCAAAAGCTGATTATGTATTTTTGCATGAAAATAAAAACACAGCCTCACATAATTAAAATCCATATGCATGCTTTTATTATTTGATGCTTTTATTATTTGTGGTACTTACTAACAAAAACTGAAATACAAACTTGGAAAGTGAATAAACTTTAAAAATTGTGGTTTAGAAAAATTTAATTCAGTTGGGTGTCTCTGATGTTGAAACTGGGTAAGATGGGACTTTTGTGCTAGGTATTACTTTCTTTCACAGATTTTCAAAAGCAACACAGATTGTCACAGTCAGAGACAGTGGATGTGGCAGCTGTTACAGAGAAACTACAAATTTCTGCTGCACTGCAAAGTTGGAAAGAAGTTGGAAAATATTGCCTCCAGTTCTGGAAGAAGGTCAAGAAAGTTGATTTTATTTATTTTAAAAGCAAGCTGAAACAGATAGTACGTGATCTAATTCTTACTTTATTTTGCTAAAAATTTTCCTGCAAAAAGACAGGAAAAGAAGAGAACAGCACACACTTAAGAAATATGCTTTACAGTTTTGTAAACTGATGTGGCCTGGGTGGCCAAGAAAACCTAACAGCCCTCCTGTACAGCTCACTTTGGGATGTCCCAAAGAAGTGTAAAAGAAAAACAGGTGTTTTCTCACAGCAGGGTGGGAATAGGCTAACAGCAAAGGCAGTGCTGGTGCTGCAGTTGTGGGGTTAGGGGACAAAGAGGAGGGAATGATGAAGCTGTGTGCTTACTGGCCTTTTGGAGTCCATGAAGTGCCCCAGTCCTCTGTAGTAACTGGTAGGTTAGTTTCACAAAGCCATCTCTCTGTCTTACACTAACTTTCTGTGCAATGGCAACACTGATAGCAGGTATCACTTACCAGGCTGTTGCATCAGCTTTTCCACATTTGTAGGTAAGAACATCACTGAAACCATCTTCAGATGACTTTTCAAGGATGTCCCCAGGATCTGCTTCCTCAAACCAGGTAACCAGCAGCTGTAGGTGGACTGCAGGTGGATTTTCATTCTGACTTCTGTTGCCAGCTCCTTCATGATGATCCACTCCTCAGCACTGTAATGCCTCCAGGCTTTGTGAGTACACACAAATCTAATTTTCTGCATTCAGTTCAGGATCATTGCAAACTAAATCCCAAAAATGCCTGAGCTCTTCCAGAGAAACCTGACAGCCCAGCTGAGACCAAGTGATGACAGGCCAAGGTGTGTTTCTTTGTGTTGTCTAAGCTGCTTTCTTCCCTAAGACATTGCACCAAGCTCTTATTGTCTGGGCCCTACAAAAATGTAAGTGTATGTCCTGAACTCCTGTAAAAGCCAAGCTTGTCCTTGAGCTCTGACAGCATTTAGATGGGTGTCTGTGCCACTGGACTCGCAGAAGGAGGGATAAATGGTGTCCCATCTGAGCTTTCTCTTGCTCTTGTCCTTTTCCAGCCTGGCATATAGAGTATCTCTGAGCTTCTTGGCTTATGTTTTCTTTAATGTCTGTGTTCTTGTTGTAGGAAAGGGAAAAATCCTGTGCTTCTGTGTTGGATGCACTGCTGTGGCTGCAGAGGCAGTGGATGCTTGAGAATATGTCAGTGGGTGCTGCTTTTCCTCCTCTTCACCCACCACTTCATGGAGCTCTTTAGCCATGAGGGCAGAGTTGTGAGGAGCCTATAGTGGATAGCAACCATCTGGTGGGGCAGTTGGATTTTGCATTTGGGAATGGTGCCAAGGACAGTGTAGAAAAGGTCCTTCTGAAATGGCCAGCTTGTGGAGGGATCTGGAACTCCTGTCCATATGAGAAGTTCAGAGCAATGGGAGAGGGGCTGTTCTCCAGCAGTTCTGTCTTTTAGGAAGAGATATGGGGGAGGGGAGAAACTCCTGCTATGAAGAAACAGGGGCAGGAGAAAATTCCTTTCAACCTTCCAAAAAAATCACTTTGCAGTATAATTCCTCTGTCGTTCTCCTTGTGAATTCTTAAAAAATTAAAGCCATGTAAATTCTGTAGCAGTGGCAGGGAAATCCCATCTTTCTCATGTACTTGTGAAGTACATCAGTTTCACTTACAAAGTCAAGACTGAGGCACCCATAATATTCTTATACTTAATTTTCCAGTATTTTCTGATATCCCTACTATGGAACTGTTAAATTCTTTGCTGCTTCTTTTCTTGTGAAAATACATTAAAATACTAAGTCACTTCCTCTCAGGGAGTTGTTGGAAAATGGGTATATGGTATGAAATCTGAGGGGGAGTAAAAGGAAAAATATTTCTAATACTTACATTAGGGGTGAAGAGGTAAATCAGACCATCAGTGGCTCCTGGTAGAGTGAGTCCTTGAATAAGGAATATAGTCAGGACCAGATATGGAAATATTGCTGTTACATAAATTGCCTAAAGTAAGGAGGCCAGAAGACAGACAGTTACTGGCAATAACTTCAACAAATCCACGTTAAGTTATTGCAACATACAATCCTAATAATATTAGATCAGGCAGCTACAGATGAATATTGCCATCTTTCAAATAAGCAGAGTGTACTTTTGCAGAATATATTTGTAACAAAATGGCTCTTAAAACTGTGTGAGGGAAGGCTGGTAGGGCAGCAGTGTTTGCAATGAGAAGGAGAGAAGCATCATTTTAAGCCACCTATACTGTTGTTCTCCCTTGGTTGGACAAGGAACACAGTGAATGATGCCAGTGTGGTAAATGGGGAAGGCTTTACTTATGGTAAAAACTCATTATCTGGAGGGCAAGATGTCAGAGTGTGGGATAATCCCTTCTCTACCCTTTCCATACCTTTCCCGTGGTTTCAATTCCTCGGATGGTGCAGAGATACACAATTGCCCAGCAAGTTGCTAAGCACAGAATGAGCCACCACTGTAATGTGCCACTCTCAGCAATATCAGGTGTTATGTTCAAAGTTTTCCTGTACCAAAAATAATTTACTGCAGTGCTTTCATAACATTCTTCATTGAACCCTGAAAAAAAAAAGTGGCAACTGTTAAAATAAGTTGTGGGCTGAAAAATCAGATAGAGAGATGTACTTTCTGCACTGTCTGTAATGTGCAGCAAGGCAAACTCTCACAGCAGGTTGAGACTACGAGACTTATGTGAGACCTTCACCAGAACATAACCAGCATTTTATACAGGGGATAACTTTCTAATTAGAAATGGTGTCGTACTCCGTGCAAGGTAAAATCTAAACTAATTGTAGTGATAACTATGACTTTTTTTTAGCTGTATACCTACAAGTTGGTGGAGCCATAACAAACTTCAGGCACCTGAGGATATATCTAAGTGCAGGCTCTTCTGGCTATGTCATGGCCCTGTGAGGGGGAAAGACTCAGGCACTGGCCTCTTTGGTTTGAGTTTTCAGGGCTTTTGTGAACAGGAGCTTCAGGCATCTGCATCCAGGGGAATGGAAATTCTCCAGCCAGGCTCTGTGCCTGAAGAAAAGGGGACTGGGAACATGGTGTACACCACAACCTGTGATGTCTGTTTGTCTTCCTACCCTAGAACAATCCTAAGACCTCCAAAAGAAAGTTTAATTCCAATATGTTTGTCTTTTTTCGTAGCCTTTTACTCAGGTGATATTTCTTGCTGTTCCCTGGAACTTGTACTCTCTCATGCTCTTAGAAAACCTGAGAGCATTCTTCCTTATCCTGCTTATGTACTCTGTCTCTCTTTATTCTTACTAAAAGTTTTGTAATGGATAACAGGACTTGTTCTTTATTTTGTTTCCGATTTTGAAGTCAAGCAAAAGGACTCATGGACTTTCTGGCTATTGCTGTTCCTGTGAGGATGATGAATTTGAGTAGGCTGTCATGACTCTTGTACCTTTTTAACAGGAAATCAAACCAGGACTTGTGCACAACAGGGCCAAATAAAGTATGGCTTCTCAGGTTTCTTGATTAGCCCAGAGACCGATGTTTTTGATCCTTCTTTTGCTAGCAGTGGTCATGGAGGTGTACTTACCTGTTCTGTTTTCATTTAGAGGACAAACACTCCAAGGAAGAGGTTCTTGGAAGGAGTTTATGAAATACCACATCACCCAAGTTAAGACAATGTTGTAGTATAAGCTCACCAGAACCGACACCATCCATGAACCAACTCCTGCAGAAAGCACAAGATCTCACTTCAGAAGAGTTTTGGAAAAAGTTATCAGTCAGTCACAGCACTAGCTCTTAGAAGCTTGCATTTGCTATATTTTCAAGATATTCTTCTCCATCCCCCCAACCCCATCCTGAGATTTTCCCATGTAGCCAAACAGTGGTGCACAATCCCCCAGATCTCCAGCCCCGCTCTAGGGATGCTGACACTCTCTACTTACTTGCTCTTAGAAGGTTAGGGTTGAAATCTTTGCTCTAGTATATAATCCATTGTTTTCTACGATACCAGACAACTTTAATAGCAGAGAGCAAAAGAGACCAAAGTTTTATAGTGTGCTGTAACCCCATAAAGCCACTTTTGTCCCAAATCATGCACATGTGCCCTAAATTGGTAACATTTTTACTCCTGTGATGAGGAGGGAAGAATATCAACACCACAGTTTTTGCTTGCTTGCATTTTTGCAAAGAGAGTATGAACATGTCTATTTGTAGGAGATGGGTTTATCTGGAAGCATCACCTTCCTTGTCGCCCTCTGGCCCTTAGATGACTCCTCTTACCCACCCCTTGTCCTCCCACTCAGGCCCACAGGCAGGGCTGTCAGTGCCAAGCCCATTTCAGGCACCTGCTTAAAGCAGGTCATGATCCAGCAGGGCTGGCTGAAGCATTCCGGAGTTTCCCCTTGCCTTGCAGACACAAGGGAGTTATCTCAATCAGCCCAGTAGAATCAATGCCTTAACCCCCTCATGGTGGCTATTCTGGATCACTTTTTTGCAGCCTAACAATGCCCACAGTTGTGTTCTTTTCATACATTCAGTAAGTAAAAAAGAACTGGCCGGACAGGACTGCACACCTGTCTGATGCACACTGCCATGTGGACTGTCCCTCGTGCCCAGTTGTGCAGGGATAATGTCCCTGCAGTAGCCCCAGCCTCTTGTGGAGGGGAGCCTTCCCATGTGCTTGGGACTCATTGGAGATACCTGATTTCCTGTCTTTCTGTCCTTCCTCAAGTCTGACTCTTCATGGACAGAGAAGCTGGGTCCTGAAGGGGCTGTGAAGGAGGAGCAGGAAGCACTGCGGGCAGGCAGCTCTTGTTGAGCACCAGGGTATGGTTGGAATGGGGCAGCATTGAGTAGCAGAGCCCATGTTCATTATGCTGCCCACAACAAAGGTTATTAGGTTTGCATTTTAGGCTCCTAAAATGAGCCTAAAATATGCCTGGAGTAATGTCTGATGAGAGCAGTACAGAATTACAGAATCACAGAATGGTTTGGGTTGGAAGGGACATTAAAGATCATCTAGTGCCACCCCCCTGCCATGGACAGGGACATTTCAACTAGACCAGGTTGCTCAGAACCCCATCCAACACAGCCTTGAATGTTCCCAGGGAAACCACCCCTGAATATCTCACCACCCTCATTGCAAAACATTTCTTTTTAATCCTAACAGTCATTTATTTTTATATCCTAAAAAGCATCAGGCAGAGGTCTGTAGGACGTGAGTGCTGGGTGGGAGCTGTCTGCAGTTCCTTGAGCTGGGCCTGAAGAGACCTACCAACACCTTCAAGATAAGGAGAGATGGTGTTCCAGGCTCCAATGCTGCCTTTCCTCAGGCACTGCCCTAGGGCCAGCTCGAGATGTAGCAGTGGGATTCCTTCGAAGAGAAGAGCGATGAAGTACGGGATCAGGAAAGCCCCTGAAAAGACATTTAGGTGTGATTAAGCCACATGATTATCTGCATCTCACTGAAATTAGTGGTTTATAATTAATCTGCTTTATGAGCCTAAAGTCCTTGTAGGATGTTTTGAGAGGGATCATTCCTAGGGACGCCTACCAAGTAACATCTGCTGCTGGTAATTTTGGTAGTGAAGATGGAGGAGGAGGGAATGGGATGCTTAGTGCTGCAGGATGCTTCACTCAGGCATTGCTACAGCCCATTATAAGTAGCCTCACTATTTCATCCATTTCCCTTTCTTTTAAGCATCATCTCCCTTCTCATAAGGCACAGGGCTTTGCCTGTCCCCCATACCACCTGTTTTCCCTTCCCTGTGTTGCCTCATTGCTTTTCTTAAAGCTCTCAGGCCTGTGCTCCTCCATCCTGCACTGGAAAAGCAGAATGGTGTGCTGTATACCCTCAGGAGACCAGGCTATTTTACTGCATGAAGCTTCTGCTCAGACCACAAAGCCTCTGGCTAGTGAAAAACTGAAAGCAAGGCTGGAGTTGCTCTCTGAGACATGTGAGCCATGAAACTTCATTTCTTCCCAGTTTGTATCCTTTATGTCTTTTCTGTTTTCCTCACAACATCTCCCTTGGGCCAGAAGCAGCGTGTCCTGTTGGTTGCCTGTGGGAAGAGACCAGTCCTACCAACAGCCTGGCTGATTCCTGCTAAACTGTGTGCAATGTCTCACTTCCCCCACCTTCCCTCAGAAGGGACACACGTTTGGGTCTCCCTTCTTTTGCACAGATGCTGATTTTCGTGAGACCAGAAGTTTCATCAGTATGTTTGTACCAGTTGCCCAGATGTCCAAGTAAATTGAAAAGGTGGAATGGATTGAGGTTTATTGCCATCACCAACAACCACTGTGACCACAAAGTCTCTTTTCTCCAGGGAAATGGAGACAAGTCCTGTCCCAGCCACTTCCCAATCTTCCTAATACATACAGATTCTGTGGTCCTCATCACTTTGTCAATAAACCTGTGCCTTTTTCTACCATTTCTGCTTTGCCTCCAGACCTCATATCTGGGTCTGCTCAACTCTGCCCTTCCAGCTCTGGAAACTTTCTTTATGCTTCATCTTCGGCCCTGAGAAAGAGGTGGGGGATTGCACGAGGATTTCTGGTCTCCACCTGGAATGGCACCTGGGTTCTGCAATCACTGGCTATTTAGAAAGGCTGGGCAGATCAAATCTAATCTCTTGAGCTAGTGTTGTATTGCAATGACTTTGCAACCTCTTGCTAGGTGCTGCAATAAATACATACAACACCCAGAGAAGGTGTGTTGTTGAATGGTTTGGCCTTTTATCGGGTTATGCATAGGAACCAAAATCACAAAGCTCTTCTCAGCAAAGAACTGTTCTTAAACTGCCAACTTGCAAATAAATGTCTCACCTTAAGATCTTTATTCTTAAAATGTTTTTAACTGAGGAGCAGATCTGAAAAAGGAATCTCACAGTTAATTCCCAGTATGTGAAGTCCTTGGTTTGAAGTCCCTTGAGCACTGCAGTGTGGAGCACTCTACTTCATCCCTCTGCCTGGCCCTCCACCAGCTCTGGGCAGCAGCTGTCTCACTGCAGCCATGCTGAGCCCTTGCAAGCAGAGTGCTCCATAAGAGACCAACCTGTCTCCCATATCATATCTCCTGGGAAATAACTGTGTAATAATTAGTGCAAACTGTTGTCTCTCTCCTCTCTTCTGTTTGCTAGTTGAACCACTGGCAGCAGAACATGTTTAGACATTCTGATGATAAAAGCATGTTTACTTTGTGCTGGCTTGTGTGTATCTTCAGGCATATTTACAGCATGGCAAAACATAATGTCACACTTGGAAAAAGAATATTGTTTTTCCATGAGGAGGATATAAAAGAATCTGCTATCTGCAAGTATGAAAATACGGCAAAAGAAAGGATTAACAAGAAATAGTTTATGAAGCTGATCTTGAACCTAATTCAAGTAAATGGCTTGTAGTGTAAAATAAGTTTTTAGTTATTTATTCCTTTGCATTACAGTATTTTTAAGCAGAAAAAGAAGAGGAAAAGAGCAGATAGTCTGCTGAAGCAGTTGAAGCTTACTCTTTTCCACAATAAAATCCCTCACCTATAGAAGAACATGGAAAAACATTAATAGAAAGCTATCAGATATGGAATAGTGAGTAAGAACCCTCTAGCATTGTATAGTTGAGGGCTCTGTTTACCAGAATAGAGGAGGATGTGCCAGAAGTCCAGATTTAAGTACCTTTTTTTGAAAATGCCTTGAGAAATCTAACCATGGAGAAAGCAAGCAGAAAATCCAAGAAGCAGAGAACCTAAGACACAGCAGGTATCACAAACCACAGCGCTCAAACACAAGCACAGCAACACCCCAGCAGAACCCATATGATGTTTAGCACAGGTACAGCAGAACTCTGTAGATTTGGCTTCCATGGGGCATGGGAAAAGGAAACTTTAGCAGAAATAATCATAAAGTACAAGTAACAAATTATCTTGTATCTGCACATTCTACATTAAAAACAAAAAAAAATTAGGCTTTTTTTTCCTCTCAAAAAGTGAAAAAGGATAATTACAGTGGTGAAGCATTTCTAACTACTTCAAAAGCCTGGAGAAATGCCCATAAAAATCAAATGTATTGCCAAAACATGATTTAGGTGCATCCCTGGGGTGTGACTTAGGAAAATTTTAGTCTACAACATTCCTTCTGTCAGAAAAACACTGAAGAGTCATAAAGCATCCATCCTGCAAGTAGATACATGTGGTACCAAAAGAAGGTCAAAGGAAAAAAAATCCCAAACTCTTCAAAACTTCCATGAGTTAAAAGTTGTTTTGGAAGGAATCCTGCACAAGGATATCACAAAGCTATGGGACAATCCCCATGCACATGAGAAGGCACGGAAGGCCTACAAAAGCTTTTTCCAATGAAAAACTATGACCAACTGCAACTACTGCACCAGTGGTAAGCCAGGGCCATTAACAAGAGAGTGCCAGGTGATGAGGAGCAGCAGGGTGTAAGGGGGGACAGCTCCACAGTCAAAGCAGGAAAGAGAGGAGCAGGTGCCCTGGAGATACACAGAGGGTTTGTAAAACCTGACCCCTCGATCGCAGTGCGCGGGCAAGTCAGGCCAGAAAAGCAACTGCCCAACCATATCCAGCAACGTGACACTTGAAGGGCACAACTTTGGTTATATCACCTGCACGTGACACTCTGGGTGGGAAGTGCATGAGCCACTAGGCAGCCTCTGGAGAGCTGCCCATGCACCACAGGACAGAGAGACCAGGAGGCTCCGGAAGGAGCGCGGTCTAAATTTGCAACCAGCAGAGCAGAGCGAAACAACCACATTGGGTTTGTCACTTGGAGAGAGAGACCAACAGACTGCTGGAAATGTAAAGCAGCTTGAAGTATCAGCCAGATGACCTCCTAATCCAGGTGTACCAAGACCAGCAGAAACTGATGAATCTCAGTGAGAAGCAGAGAAGAAGAGCCAGCAGCTTTGCTTGATATCAGGATACTAAGACTTTCTAAATGGTGGAGAAAAGCTTGAAAGAACAGATAGAACAGATCCATGTGTTCAATCTTGTATCTTACCAGTGCCTGTGGACCAGCTAGCAGAAGAAGAGAAGTAACTTGAAATGATGATTTGAAGACACAACAGCATTTGAAAGGGCAGAACATGAACAATACTTTTCCTTCAGATAGAGATTTAACAGTAGAAATAATTATAATAAATACTGAAATGACCTGGAAAGTGGCAAAATAGTACTTTTGAAGGAAATGCATCTGTAGAGTCTGAAAAATTCAGAAAGCACATCTCAATGTGATAAAATGCAGCAGGCATTCAGAGTTCCACTTCATCAGTTCTCTTGGTACACAGGAGGAGTGGCGAAGAGTGCACTTTTCCAAAAGACTGAGAACTTAATGGCAAGATACCTGTGACAATCTATTTTATGCAATAGGTGGTAACTACTTGTTCAGACAGAGAAAAAATATTAGCTATTGAAAGTGGATTTTCAGACCTGCTCCACTCTCTCCGCAGGAGTTTAGCTAGGCAGTGTAATATAGTCAACACAGCAAGGAATGACATCAAGACATCAGGCAGGAAAAAAGCAACTTAATCTCACTCAGCCCTCTCTAGAAAATAACACTTGATGACCTCTTTTATCTCTTCTGCACATGCCTCAGTCCAGAAGTATGAGCTACTCTAATCACAGTGTTTGAGAAGCACACTTATAATGGCACTGATATTGCCTGGCAGGCCACATCACACATCTTACTGATTCTGAAACTTGGCAGGGTTGAATTTCCCATGCAATTGACTGTATCTCCTTGAGCAACGGGGAGGGAGCTAAGGCCACATCCAGAAAACCAAAGGGGCAATAGCCATTTCAAATAAAGATGGGTAACACCCACAGATAACTCATAAAATAAGCTTGGCAAACTTCCCTGTGAGATGTGAAGGATGCAAGCAGGCAGCACTCAAATACAAGCATGCACCAACCTGAGCTATAAAGGGCAATCAAATATAATGAATTATGAAATGATTGACTCCACGTGCCACAGATTTCATCAAGAGTTTAAGCAGAACATAACAAAACAACAGTTTGCACTAATTATTACACAGTTATTTCCCAGGAGATATGATATGGGAGACAGGTTACTTGCTGTAACCCGATTTTTCTGCCAGAGAGTGAAGTGTTCTGTTCTTCCCAACATACTGTGTTTGTTTGGTTGGTTTTGGTTCATTTGGGTTTTATTACAGTGTCTTCCAGTTATACATTTTGTTCCTCTTCGGTTTTGTTTTCCTTTTGAGGACACAGTTAACCAGGCATTTCACAGCAAGTTGTAGTTCAAATTTGAGCAAAAGGTCAAGTAGGTCATGGGTTATGAAAATCTGTAAATGATTGTCCCACAAGTAAACAGTTCTACCTTTCTAGCGTGACTGTAGTGTTTATGTGTATTTATTTTCCTAGAAAGAAACTGTATTTTATATTAAAGGTATTTTTCAGTCATTTTATAGGCTTGGGCACTATACACATTTTTAATACCCATGGGTTAAGCAAGCATGTATATATATGACATATATATACACACACACATATATGTATACATACATACATACATACATATATATATACACACTAGCTATAATCAAAAGTAAATCACTGCAGTCAGTTCTAGATGGAACTGAGTTGATTTTTCTTAAGTATACTCAGATGACTGCGTGTGTACACATTTAGATGTATGACTTGTTAGTGTCTCAGTTTTCAGTGACAAACTCTGTACTGGGCTATTTGGAGACTCCTTTTCAATCCCAGTTGCCTGGGAACATTTGTGTTTGTCTCCACCGACTGTGGCAAACAACCTTCGTACCCATTAGTCAGGAAAAGTAAATAACTAACTTAACTCAGGCAATAAATCCCAATAATCAGTAACGGCAGCAGGTGATAAATGTCAGCAGAACTGATATTATGTTAGATCCGAGTTACTGAGTAACGCTAATGTGCCATGAATCAGGGCCAGAGGTCTGACAGGAACAGCTGACATGAGACAAATGGACGAGCACTTGTTTTCATCTCTTGTTTTTGAAAAGATGCAGAAACGAGGATATCACCTGAACCAGCTGTGAAACAACCCCAGAAGCCATTCAGCCTTCAAGCCTGTCTGTGCCATATCCATACCTGGTTTCACCATGCTTATGATTGTGGCTGCAGGTGCAAAGCCATGGCACCTCTCAGGGCTCCCAGTTAAACACAGTGCTGCTGGTCTATCCCATGTGCACATCTTCACATACACATACACATGCAGGATTTATGCTCCAGTACCCCTGAAAATCTATTGGGCTTTTGCATCTGCGTTGTTTCCTGCCAAAATGCAACCCCAAACCACATTACTGCCCTAAATTAACAGAAGAAAAATGCAGCTACCTTATACACAGATCTAAATGCAAGAGCTGTGCCTTTTCAGTGATCTTCATAACTCACTCAACTTTCCCAATGCCAGCTTTCTAGGATAAATTATTCCCAAACCACAGAGCACTCTGTTACAGAGTCCATCCAGCTATTGAGCTCTTTGAGCCCTTTACTGAAGCCCAGTGACCAAACACTGGCTGCACATCCACACATCGACCTTAATTCACCACTGTCTTGTGCCACTGCTGGTGGTGATGCAAAGAAGCTACTTGCCATTACTGGCTATTTTAAGCTGGTTTTTCACTGGCGTATTACTCCTCAGGGAGCAAAGGAGCAACTCAGCCCTTGCCCCTGCAGAATTTTTCTGTTTTTACTATCTTTAAACCTGCTCCACCCCCTGTCTCTTTTGTCCCTAGAAGTTCCTGTGGGAAATACTGGAGTTCTGGAGCTGGATACACAAGCGAGCAGACGTTCTGAGCACTGTTCAGTCCGTAAGACAGGTCACCTCCTTGCAGTCAGTCTCATGCTTCTCTTGGGGTGATGAGGTCTGTAGGGTAGGGATGCAGGTGACCCCAGAAGGGAGGATGAAGGGGAGAGATCAAGCCTCAGGAGGAGATGAACATTGCTGTCTCCTGAAGTGAGGCTGGGAGCTGAAGATGTCGAAACACCACTCTCCACAGCTGGCCAAGCTGGACAAGCAACCATTGGTGCTTCATAGGAAAGTGTGAAGCCTTTTTATGGCCAGTAGAACAATATTTCATCTTAATCCTGATTTTGCACAAATTTTGTGCAGCCTCACACAGTTGTTGGCTCCAGAAGCTGCTCTGTGCAATGAGATGTGCAGAGGAGCTGAATATTGCAGCCCTGCCTGGGAGTTTCAAACTCTCCATTGAGCACTTTGTGTTAATCATTCATTACATTACAAAATATCATATTATTTGCTTTATTATGTTATTTGTTAATCCTGAATGCTTTTTCCCTTGCTTTCCAAGATAGAAAGGCCACCTGAGATGCTGTAGAGGATTTGACCTACAGCTCCTGCTCCAGAAGAATATTTTCCTTGCAGGTCTCATGCCATATCTGCTATAGGGATGTCTCTCTAAAGGCACTCATCATGTCTCATTAATGCCAATATCATTAACTGAACTGTCAGGTTTTTTTCCAGTAATTCCCATGGAAAAATGCAGAGAAACAGTGATGGCACTTTTCTGCAGGAGTTTCACTGGATGTCATGTCTTGTAAATAAATAATGGAAACCATCAAGTATCCTGGGAGGAATCTAACCTACTGCTTCTTGTCTTTTCTTATTTCTATATAGTTGTTTAACTATAACTCTCAGCTGTTGCATATTCAGCCTTTAAAAGCTCATTGCAACCAAAATAATTTCCATTTTCTAGTTCATAGATTATAATAAACATAGTCTTTAATTTTCAACTTCATGACCTAAATAGATTGAGTTCCTAAGTTGTTTCTTTTCCCAGAATTTTTCTAACCCTTGCTTAATTGCTGAGGCTTTTCTACATTTTGTCTTATTCTTAAAGCTGACTTTGAAAAGTGGACTTTCAGAAAAAGCCAGAGATTCAGAAGTTGTCTTACTATAGGCAGCAATATCCCTACCTAGTTCCTAGTGTTCTGCTTCCACCTCCCAAGGTTCTTTCTCTTGATACAACCTGCTGTAGCTCATTCACTGAGCTACTTACCAGAGTCCCTAAATGCCTCCTTCTCTCTCAAACACCTTCCATTACAGGCAACATCCATTCTTGGTTGATTGAAATATATGTAGTTCATCAAGTAATACAGACACCTCAGTAAAACAACTTGGATGTGATAATATTTTCTGTCATTTGACAGAACGACATCTCCAAGTGTGGATTTTAGGTTTCTCCAGTTAATTGAAAGAAAACAATACTGAGTTGAAACAATTTTCTCCCTTTTCTTTAGGGAGGGAGATTTTTTACTGTGGCAGATTTCAAAAACTTCTGTGAATGGTGAGTTACCAAGTACTCTTTTCAGATCCATTTTTATTTACTGAATTGTCTGCTTCTAAAGCAATTCTTTGTGGAACTGGTGCCCAGGCACAGGCTTAGGCAGCTGTCCATGACACCTGGCAGGCTCCTGTTGCTGCTTCATCAGCTGAGCATTTTAAACAGCCTCACAGACAACCAAAAGCACAATTTAGTTTTGTGCAGAGGCAATTCCAGATGATGAGAGAGCTCCTAAGAGAATCAGAAGCTTCCCAAGGGGAATTTCAGTGGCCATTTGTCTAGGGACCAATTCCCTCAGGCCTCCCCAAGACTTCTTACTTCTCCCTAAGGTAGCCAGCTGCAGGTTGAGTTTCCTGCTTCCATTGGGACTGCAGTAGCAGTATAAAAACTTTAACATAGATTTGTTCTATCATCAGTCTGGTCAGCATCAGTCTGGTCTTCCTAAACGAACATATCATTTTATAATTAAATAGGCTTCTACAGGAAAAGCTAATTAACTGCTGCAAAACATTAATGAGAATCAGTGTTTTTTAAAAAGTGATCTAAGTGGTATAAGTTATGTGATTTCCATGCCCACCAGAGGTTAGTACAGTGGTATGAGGAGTGCAGGTGAGTATTTTGGCAGAGTCCCGTTCCGGCCTTACCGCCTCCGTGTATCTGACACAAGTACGGAAACCGCCACACGTTCCCCAGGCCAACGGCAAATCCGATACAGCTTAAAATGTACTGGAACTTATTGTCCCACTGGGGTCTGCTGTCTTCTTTAGGGATTTCAGGTGCTCCTGATAAATCTTTTGACATCTTAATGAGATATCCTTGGCTCCTTAGCCCCTTTCCCTAAAAATGGGAAGATGCTTCAAAACCTGTCTCTCCTACAGGTTTTATGCAGGGTGACAGGAGGATCTTGGAAGAGAGGTGGAGCTTTCTTTTCATCTGATGCAAAGGATTGTGTCATTGCCAAGACTGCAGTTTAAAGACAAAACCATTATTATTATTATACAGAGAGTTACCACTCTTGCCACTTTTGCAGCTCCTTCTACAGTTAGACAGCTTGGGAATATGTTGTTAATGGGTAACTCAGGATCAAACAGGTTTTTATTTTCTGTTCTCCTTATGTTCTCGGACTCTGTGAGAGAAGTGTGACACTGAATATAATTAAAAAGAAACCTTTGCAGCAGACTAATTAAAATTGCAAAATACTTGTAAAAATCTGTGAATAAAATTTCTTTCTTTTTCTGTGAAAACATCTTTCTTAGTTTATTAATAGAAGTAAGTAGATGAAGGCATCTTTTCCAAATGCAAAAAGTCAATTAGAAAAAAAAGCGAAGAAAAATTAGACCTTGGATGTTCAGACATGAGAATTTGGTCCATTTTCACGATAGTTGCTAGAAGTTAATCACTCCCCACCTGTCAATGAATCCCCAGTGACTATATTTATTATTCATTAAATAGTTACTGATGAATGCAAGAGCTGAATGCTTTCCTTTGATTGAAAGTACGTGGGAATATTTTTCTGTTTTCTTTCAGTCATACCAGGGTTCTGCTGGTGTGCATGCCAAATCAGTTCACTGTGCATTAAACAGAGCAGGCAGGCAGCTTGCTTGCCTCAGTAAATCAACATGTTATGCCTGGATTCCCCTCTCAAAATGGGAAGAGTTTCTAGGTGAAAGTGAATTGTTTTCCCCCAAATTAAAGCCCTGCTCTGCAGCTAAGCACACAAATGTGATCAGGTTTCAGACCATCCAACCAGAAGCCAGTTTCAGATCAAGGACTCTCCCTGGGCTGTCACAGCTCATCTGCTTACACCTCTGCAAGTATCCAGACTCACAGATGGAGCAACTCAACTTCCCAGTGTCTTATGTGCCTCACAGGGCACACACGAGCTGGACACACAGGGTGGTTTGGCAGCACTTGCACCACATCACTGGTACCAGGGCACACACCACCACTGCTCCTTCCTCTGCTGCTCTTCTGATCAGGAGATGCCTTGGGCTGGGCTTGGGCCCTTCCAGCAACACCCTGAACTCCACACCTGGCACCAGCAGACTTCACACTTGATATTACTCATTCTTGGCAGCTGAGCTTTTTATCAGCAGAAAAAGCTGACAAAAAATGTTCTTCCCATTAAAGAGCAGCATCTTCAAATAGTTTAAATAGTTTCTTACATTAATGTAATTTTTAAAAATTGAAATTGGAATGTTAATTAATTTAATCATTCAGATTGTCTGGAACAGGTTCCCCAGAAAAGCTGTGGATGCCCCATCCCTGCAAGTCTCCATTGTTTGGATGGGACTTGGAGAAACCTGGCCAAGTGGAAGGTGTCCCTGTCCATGGCAGGAGGGTTGGAACTTCAATGTCTTTTCCGACCCTAACCATCGATTCTATGATTCCATGAAGTACACATGCAATGCCTGGCACTTTACTTTCAGTTTAGAGGAGAGACTACTCTGAAAACACATTCTGGAGTGAACATACCCTAAATGTACCTATTTCTTTTAAGAGAGTGTTTCGATTACTATCAGTATGAGGGTGTAAATTGGATCCATTCTCGTTTCAAAAGGTGGGTGTAGGAACTGCTGCAAGGTGATACAAGTGTGTTATCCACATACACAGACAGCTGGATGAAGAGGATCACCCATCCAGAGGGGACATGGACACTGTCTGCTCCAGGCACTCAGCCTGGGTGCTCTAACCATGCTCCTTTCCCTCTCCAGTGGCCATGGGAGGCATGGGACTCCTCACTGAGCTCCACTGGGTCACATGGAAGTTAAAAAATTCAAATAGCTGTAAGGTAAGTGTGTGTGTGTGTGTGTGTGTGTGTTTGTGTGTGTATGTGAACCAGAGCCACCTACCTTGGTGGCAACAGAGGAGAGCCAGATTTGCACCCTTGTGTGCCTTAGATCTCCCATCAGCATGGATCCCCAGGCAAGTGGTGCAGCCCCTGCTCATGGGTGCCACAGAAGGCAGATTTTGCTGTTCCTGAACTGCTGCTGCCCCATTGCAAGATTACCTCTGCTGTCATCAGCAAAAGCAGCACTATCTGCTAGGAACTTGGAATTTATAGGCAATTTATAAAATATATAGAATTCTAAATGAATCAAGCTGTCATTGTCATACCTAAAAATGTTTTTATTAAATATTTTAAACTTCTCCATGAGAAAAATAGTACTGGTGGCTTTGTGCAACACAGTGTCATGTAAAGTAAAAACAATTTCATGTGCAAGAGAGGACAGCATTAAGTTACCCTTCACATTGGCCACCCAAGCAGAATGATTACACAGGTAAGAGTCACTTATGGCATTTCATGCACAGTGCATCCCCAAGTGGAGGAGATGGAAGCCATTGTCAAACAAGCTGGCTTCAGAACCAGAAAGAGAACAAATGATTTGGCCTGGTATTACAATCACTTGCAAATGTCAGTGTTTTGCTTCCAGGAGCCAAGCCATCAACTCTTCACTGTGCATTGCATTGTTAAGCAAATGTTTACCTGGAAATAGCATGGTTATCCTTTCATGAAAATAAAATTAACTGCAGATTCTTAAAAAAAAATATTTTTTTTCCTTCCTCACTGAGAGATCATCCTTCCACATTTGAAAAAAAAAAATGGTTTTATGATGAATACTTTAAGTTCCCATTAATGGAAGTCTCAGATGTAGCAATAAGCCCAGCACGATCATTTTTTTTCTGATAGTGGCTCCTGACGGCTTTGTAGATGGCAAAGGTAGGGATGGCCAGACTGGGCACTCCAGCGAGGATTACAATGACAGCATACACCCAGGGGGGATATTCAACCTTCTCTGTTTTGGGGAACTCCTCCTGGAAGAGCAAAAACCAAGTTGTAGGAAGTCACGAGGAGCAAATGCCTGGGAACGTGCACACATCCAATAATTCAACAGATCAAAAGTGTAATCAGAAGGGTGGCTGGCCATAAGGGCACAACGGTTTGCCAACCCCACAGCAGCTCATGGGTTTCCAGAATCAGCTGATTTGGACTTATTTTTACTTTAAAATGATGCAAAGAAAATGGCAGGAAAGAAGCAAGAGCCAGGAAGGGAGACTGAGGGACGGGAACACTTCCTTGGCACAAAGGAATGTGGGAATGGAGGGCCTGACAGGCCACCAGGGCCTTATGGCCAACCAGCCTTTTTGTGGGAAGGCTGAAATCAAAGGGTGAGGGAGGGCTGAAACACTATTAAGAGGGAAGTGAGGTTGCAGAAGAGGAGAAAAGAAAGCAGTCCCATTTCCATATCTAGTGGCAAGTTTGCCAGAAAACTGTTTCAGATGAAAGATGAATATAACTAGCAATGACTCTTACATTAAAGAAGAATAATTAAAATAATTATAAATAAATATTTTGGTTTATACACTTACATAGCTAGGGTCCCAAACACTGTAGAGCAATTCTTGGTTGACTTTCACCACAAAATAAAACAAAAAGATAACTAACATAATGAGAGGGCTGACAAGTCTCCAGGTAACCTGCCAGAAAATGTTGGGCTTGTGTCCAATCATGAACTCAATATCCTTGTTAAACCTAGAAACAAAAACAGGAAGTTCAGGACCTTAAAAGCTGTCCAGGATCAAAGAATTCCTGCTCATAAACAGGGAAGTCCAAACTACCCCTAGCTGTGGTTCCCAGAAATTTCCTAATGTGAGTTTGAGACCAGAATTAGCAACAGTAGTCCAAATTAAGGCACGTATCATTGCAAGTCAGGAAAATTATTTTTGGAAATCTGCTATCTTGAAGATATCTGTGAGGCATATGTGAAATAGTTTCAACAGGAAAGAGTCAGTGCAGATGGACTTTCCTCAAAACATATTGCAATATCGCTACACAATTTTTTGTAAGGATCACAGCACTGCATAAATTAAAGGGAGTGACACAATATTAAAAAAAGAACAAAAGCAAATAGCAGTAATTTAATAATTAGATTATAATATAATATTTGCCTAATTTGGATATCTACCAGTTTTCTCAGGCTGAATAATGAAACAATATTTAACTTTACACATTATTAAGAACACCTACAATTGTGTTATTTAGATTATTCATGGAACATGCAGTGGACAATGGGGCAAAAATCTTTCCACAAGAAGAAACAAGCCCTGCATTGAGAGTGGTACTGTCTGCATCAGTCCTGGACCAATTTATGGCCTCTCCATATAGTGCAACACCTTGTGCACACACTTCTTAAAAAATAGTTAGTTTGGAAGTTCAGGGTTTTTGTTTTAGTCCTTTTGTCTGGATTTCCTGCATATTCTGTGAGGATAAACCTGAGGGGATTATTCTGCTGGTGCTTCAGCTATGAACAAGACACTGAATCCACTCAAATCTCAATTATTATGTAAATTTATTATATCTTTTCATCCCTAACTTCTGAGATCTAGGTGTCTTCAAATGATGAGGAGCCCCATGTCCTGACTGCAGCACATATTCAGGTGTAGCTCATGGATAACACACATGTTCTCCTTCAAGCAACAGCCATCTTTCTACCAATGACCCTTTCTCAGAAAAAGATGACAGAAACTCATCTGGAGCAGATGAGACACCACTTTTGGGCAGCCCTGATAAGCTCTGTTCTCAAAGAGGGCAACAATGATATGTACTGGCCAGGAATATTAAAGTTTGGTATGGGGCTTTTTTCTGAATCAAACACAAAAACACACACACACACATTGCCCCCACTTTATGGACTTGACCCATGTTTGTGTCCTGGGAATAATTTTAATTTACTTTGTAAACAGTTCTGAGATCTTGAAGGAAAAGTGATCAACATAGACTTTTCTGTCCTTAACAAGTTAAAATAAGCCTTCTTTCTCAAGGATACACCATCTAATTTACTTAACCTGATTCATGCTTCCTTGAGTAGCATAAAAGTATGGGGAAATAGGCCACAAGAGCATTGACCCCATTTCCAGGAGCAGCAGCTGAATCTGGCACAAGTTCAAGTAAAGCTTGTGAGTGATTGTATTCCCTGTACTTTATTTCACATTTCTTATGTATTCATTATAAACATGAAGATGTTGAAACATGATTTATTACATCTCTAGAAAGTTGTGAGGATAATTACTCACTGCTATAACTGATAAAGTCCTGGATTTATCAGCTAAGACGTATCTCAGTAGCCTTGGATTTGCAACCTGCTGTAAACTGATATCTGCAGCCTGCCTGGAGATCCCCATGTTGGACAGTATCATTTGGCACTCCCTGTAAACATTCCTGGGATATACCTCTGCTTTAAACCTTCACCTCAGTGCCAATATGCTTGTACTTTGCTTCTGCTAATTAAATGTTTAATGCAATTATCCTGAAGAATAATTATTATAAATGTCACCATATCTAAAAGGCAAATGAACCATAAAGGCTCTTTTGTACCTGTTGCAAATATCTACGTTCTGATGCCTACTTTAGAAATAAATTATTTGTACTCATATCATTGCACTCCAGGGCTCTTGTTAATGCCTAATATTCTCTTGCAATATCTTAGGGATGTCTTTATTTGTACTGGTTGATAAAGAGCATTATTTATTATAATGTATTAATAAAGTGGAAAGCTTTCATATACAAATCCTTAACAAGCATTATTTCTTTTTGCTGAGAACTCTTTATGAAACCTGAAACATATAAGCAACCCTCAACTGCAGCTGCATCATTTCATTGATTTCTGTAACAGAAATTCTGTGCACAGAGATGCAGCAAGACTGTAGCTATACAACAATAATCACTTTATGCATTGATATCAAGTAATGGTTAAGCTGTATTTCATACCTGTCTATTCCATAAATGTAGACGACTGAAAACATCTCACAAAATGCAATTATCAGCAGGGGAATGGAGCCAGCAAAACTATCAAATAGAGTCAGCCAGTAATTACCAGAATTCAGCACAAAAATGAAAGCTATTAAATAGCATGCCAAACAAACGAGACCTGTGGGAAAAGAACAAAACAACAACACACTTAGGCAAAGAAAGCAAAAGCAAAATGAGAATGAAAAGGGTTTCCCCAGGGCTATAAAGCTTAAAAAGTAACTCTTGCAGCCTGAAGGCCACCACTTTATTTTTTAATGGCACTCTGGGTAGGCTGGCTTCTATGTGGGTAAAACTCTCCTAACATTACACAGGTGGGAGATGTTGCAAACAAAAAGGGAGAAAGCTGAGGAGATTGTAGCTGATGGGACAATATTGCTCTGAGAGAAATCCTGCCTGGGTGAAGGACTCAGGTTCCCAATGGAGAAGATGGAGGTCATCATGGGCAGGCTGGTGGGCAAGCCTAAGGGTGAACAGGTGCCTGCAGGCTCAGAAGGAACCTCACAGGAGCTGCCCCACTGGGAAACATGAGAACATCTTCAGTGGGTTATCTGAGAGTCTTAAGGCCGTGCCAGGTCAGAAGGTAGAAGTGGAGTGGGAGCAAGCTGTTCTCTGGGGAGGGTCTGTGGAGGTCACTGGTCTCTAAAAAAGCACTTACCAGTAACAAGTTCCTTAGGCACTCTGGAGGGTATAATCTTGAGATCTTGTAAAGGTACAAGCACACCTTCCATGTTTCCAAACATAGATGACAAACCCAAGCAGAAGAGCATGACGAAGAAGAGGATGGACCACAAAGGTGAGACAGGCATTTTGGTGATAGCTTCAGTGAAGACAATAAAGGCTAGACCAGTTCCTTCAGCTCCCTGGGGAAGATTTAGGATCATTAACATCACTGGTAGTCACTAGACTTGGCAATTAAATAGTTGCTATGCATTCCTACCATATTTAAGGTATCAATATATGTTAGGGTGTTAAACTTACATCATTCAGGAAAGTTTCCAGATCACATGTCTCAAACTTGAGGCTTGCAAAAGTTGCTGGATCAGTCATGTTGCACAGCTGCTGCATCTGTTCAAAGTTATCTTGGGTTACGTTGCCTTCTGGCAAATCAAATGCATTCATCAGAGTAAGAATATTCCTGAAAAAGTGAAATGTAAGTAATTTGAAATTATTAATTTGTAAGCATCATCAAGATTCATTTACATCATCAAACAAGTTATTAAGAGTACAATTCCAAGATCAGATTTGACATTGTGCATGTGCAATTCTCTTTTTTGTTCCAAGGTGAATATCGCACTGTCTTTCATGGCATGGATGGCATGGCAATGGATGGACACCCTGGGAACCTGTGCAGGAGTTAGGTGCCTGTCTCAGCATGGCAGACTAAACCAGTCCCCAGACAGGGCAGCTTCTGGGAGTGTCTGAGTTGTCTGCAGCTGTGAATCATGCAATTTCACAGTTGAATGCAGAGGAGCTAGACTGGAAACCACAGAGTCTGACTGCCCTGGTAAAATGAGGCTTCTCTGATGAGACCTAAGCATTTAAGCTCTCCAGGAGGAAATCTAAACACAGAGCTAACACAGGAACCAGGGAATATTACATTCATGCCATATGTCAGCATGGAGAATAATGTAAAATAAGTTGCTTATGCAACATTTATGTAGGAAATAAGGTGACTTAAACAATTATCACTTTCTATGGGATTTTTTCCACAAGATTCCATATTTTTATAAGTAATGAGTAGATCTGACGCCATGTGGGTCAAGAGCTGCAATTATTCAGAAAGGATAAATCCATTACCAGCAGGCTAACAGAGCTGCCTCAGCCCAACAAACACCTGCATATTCTGTGGGTTTTTTTTCCCCAGTAACTCACTTGTCAAAACAGTCATCATATCTTTCTGTGGCTCTGAATCCAATGATGGAGTATATGACAGTTGCAGCATAGATGGATGTGAAACCATTGATCACTGAAACGATCACAGCATCTTTCTCACAGTTGTTGCTGCAGTTCAAAGAGAAGAAACAATGGATGTCAGACACATTCCCAAAATAAATAGTAAACCTGGCTACCAAGACTAAGAAAAAAGTAGTCTAGGATGCATAGCTACATCACTGTACTCTCTAAGAGCACACAAGTAGATTTAGTAAATTAAAACTTGGTGCCTTTAGCAATTTAGTAGCTATGGTGTTGGTTTCTTTTGGTGTTTTTTTCCCCTTCAAATAATCCTGTCCATAAGCAATAAATACCTCATGTTGTTTGGCTCTTGGGAAGTAAAGTATGAGGGGCAAAAAAGCTATGTCCCTTCCTTTTCATACTTGTCATGGATGTGTGCAGACACACATTGCCATGGGCTGTACCTTCACTGCTCGTGTATTGTGCTGCAAGGTGAAAGATTTGGGTTTGAATTCAGATACTCAGACAGGAAAAGCGAGCAAAAGTTCACTTTTCATAACACTTAGGTATGGAGAAATTGCAGTAGCCAAGAGCACTTGGGAACAGTTTTGTTTGACTGTTGAACAAAAGATGGTTCAAAATGTTCTCAGTTTTGGAAGAGCAGTGGAATGTTATGCTGATAAGATGGGACAAAAAAGCTGTAGAAACTTCTCTGCTGCAGGCACTCCTTGCCATGTGCCTGTGCTAGCACAAAGAATTTGCAGAGCCAGAAACAGACTTTCATGTGAGGGACAAGATAAAATATCAATATTAAATTAGTTAATGGTTTTATGAGAAGGCTATAAAATGGTAGATATCTTATTTCTCCTGGGCAAGAGAGGGCTATTGAGATAAACTTGATGTTGTCATATTTAATCTTCTGAGCATGTTCAAGAGGATACACAAGCCTGTTCAGCCAAGACCTATCACACACTGTCCTTTCCCCATTTATAGCATGGAAAATAGGCTTCTGCTGGATGTAGAGCACTGAATGGAAATTCCTTGCTGTAGTCTTGTGTCAGTTTTTGCAATGTAGCATGAAATTCTCAATGACAGGCTTGAAAAGTGTTTTTTCCCTTTTAGAGAAAGTAAAATGCTCAGGCTCCTTCTCATTATGAATTAGTGCATCCTTGATGGCATTGAAACCTTATGGTATTTTCTGATAATTTTGTACTCCCAAACCATCTAGGGGCAGAGTCACTGGTGCTGGTGCTGGACTGCAGATGGCCCAACACCACAGTGTAACACTGTGGGATTTCATGGGGATTTTTTACTTATATTCCTTGGGAATTTAATGACTTTCTTCAGCTGAAGGGATGGCAGGCACCAAGAGGTGGTTGCTCCAGTATTTTATGAGGCAGAGTGTAGAATATAGTGCTGCATTGTAATTTGCAGTTTGGGTCAGTCTCTGGGTGGTTTGATTTCTCACTCCCTGGCCCCACAGCACACATACAAAGAAACTGAATTTAAATTTAAAAATCAGATATATCTCCTCATCTCAAAGCTAAAGTTTTAAACTCTGTTCTGTGAATCAATTTGAGATGTGTGTTCTACCATCTGCTCTGACAGCACTGAGACCAAGGGCACCACCATGCACTGAGCACTCCCACAGAGGAAACTCCTGCTCATCAGCTGGTGGGGGGCAGCCAGTGCCCTTCTTCCTATCCTGCATCACCACATCTTTCTCTAGGAAGTCAGCCAGAACAGGGACCTGAAACCTTGGTTTGGGAGACCTGGGATCAGTTAGAGGAGATACAGGTTACATGTCTGAGGGGAGGCTGTCCCAGTCCCCAGCAGCACAGTAAAAGGGAAAATTAGAGATGTTTCATTTGAAAGAATGAAATATTCATATAAAATTTAGGCTTTGCCTGGCTACTTACTGAATAGAGTTATAACTGGAGAATGAAATGAGGCCTCCAAAGGCCAGGGAGAAGGAGTAAAACACCTGAGCTCCTGCATCCAGCCACGTCACTGGGTTCGCCAGCTCGGTAACCTGAGGCATCAGACACACATCTTTAAGCACATCCAACACGGCAATTTAAACTGAGTATGAGAGATTTAAAATAACAATTAAAACAAGAACATTAACCATGCAAAACTCACTGTTCATGAAGAATTTCAACAAATAGGTCAGTATTTTTGTCAACCTTACTTTTTTTTTCTAAAAGAGAACTCATCTGAAGTTTTTATATAAGTATTTTGGAAATTAATTTAAAAAATGCTTTGCACAGCTGACAGCTGCCATGCCTCTTTTCTGGAAAGGTGTTTATTACTTAGCATTAATAATGATCCTTCAGAGATCTGCTAATGGAAAATGATCATTCTTTTAATTTTGTTTAAATACTGTTATATGATTAAACCATTCTCTTAGGTTTTCTGTTCATATAGCAATTAGATGGGTTCTACTCCCAGATACAATGATTTATGCTTTAAATTTAGGCTGTTTCTTAAGAAGAATACAGGAAAATAAATCAAGCCAAATAAATGGCAACCCCACTGCTCTGTGATAACCATTCAATTCATTGGAACAGATTTTGATGGAGGATGGAGAGAGAGAGAAAATATTTGTATATATGTACACTTGTTATATCCAACGCAGAGGATTCACCTCACATAATGAAGATTCTTAAGGTGTCTGATGGATAGTTAGAAAAGTGGAGAGGACTAACTTTCAATCAGCTGTTAATTACAGAGAGAACTACATCATGTTCCACTGGGCAATGGCCCAAGCAGTGACTTACATTGGGGGTGAAGAGATACACGATTCCGCTGGTCGATCCTTTCAGCGTCAAGCCGCGGATCAGGAAAATGGTGAGCACCACGTATGGGAGAGTTGAGGTCACATACACAGCCTGCACAAAAATAAGAAGTAAATAAACCACTCAAACCCAAACACTTTAATAAAAAAGTGAAGAAAACAGGGAAATAATCAAGGTTATTATTTTGATAATAAATCTTTTTCAGCAATGGTAGTCTATTTAAGAGAAATTGTCATTGCTGAAGTTCAACTCAGATTATTCAAAAGCTGCATCAAAAACCTGACTGATGCAAGGATGATTCTAAGGGATTTGCTTGGGTAGAAGAACATTGGTCACCTTTTTGTAGAGATAATACCTAGGACTTGCACAAACCCAAATAAATCTGTATAGGTGTGTTTTGAAGAGAATGGCCATAATAAAAACAGAGTCCCTCAATCCTGCCTTAAGGAGTAATATTAATGTTAAAGTAATAATAACTAAAAATGTGTTACAAGGATCTGTAAGGACAAGGAAGACTCAAAAAATTTCTCACAAAAATCTCAACATAAATCAAATCAAGATTCCATTTCATTCACCCTCATTCTTCAAAAAGCAGTTCTGGTGGTGACACAAAATTTTGGACATGCTTTCACTCAAAAAACAGTCAGTTTCTACTGCATTATTAATTCTGCATAAATAAGGGATCACAACAGCATGATTCATATCATATCATATCATATCATATCATATCATATCATATCATATCATATCATATCATATCATATCATATCATATCATATCATATCATATCATATCATATCATATCATATCATATCATATCATATCATATCATATCATATCATATCATATATCATATCATATCATAACCATATCATATCAAAAGTCCTCCCAAGACAGAGTACCTTTCCTGTTGTTTCAATGCCTCTGATTGTGCACACGTACAGCACACCCCATGCACATGTTAAACACAGCAAAAGCCACCACTGGATACTGCCGGAATCATCAATGGAAGTGGAGATGTTCAGGGTTTTTCTGTACCAGAAGTAATCTACAGGAGAGCTCCTGGCACACTCGTCTATATATTCTGTAACCACAAAATGGTTGTCATTCTGTATGTCTCTTATTTACTTGGAAAAAAGGAAGCTAAATAATAAACACCAGTGTTTTAAATTAAATTGTACTACTTAATGTCGATGGATTTGTTGTTGGCAAATTTTCAGATTTTTGGAGGCTAGTTTCATGGCAAAACGAGAGATTTAAAAAACAGATGTTTAACAGGTATTTTAATGCAATGACTCTTTCTCTCCCATACCTCCTTCAGCAATATTTTGTCTTCTGCTTTGTAGGGCATTGTTCAAGGTCTTGTCAGCTCAAGTTGAACCCTCAGCTCCCTGCACTGTGCTAGGCTGTGCAATATTCTGTCCTGGCCTGCCCTTAAATGAGGCTTTCCATGCTTATTCTGGGAGCAGAGGAGCACTCTGAGCAGCTGTTCACAGACCCAGCAGAAAAACCTGTTTCATACAGTGTCATGCAGGGCTGACTATGGAAAACAAAGCTGCTGTCACCAAGTGGTCTCCAAGGAGCTGTAGACCTGTCATACTGAGAGATGCAGGTGTTTCAAATGGATTATGAGGTTTTTTCCTTTTCAATGTGCTAGTGGAGGGCTGTTGGTGAAGAGATGGGTGAAACACATTGCTTAAATCTGGAAAATGTCAATGTTTATACTAGATCTGCATTCAGTGAATATTCTATATATGAACGCATCTGTCAAAATCTACCATGAAGTTTCATATAAAAAGCCAAAATTTGCCTCAAAGATTAAGTGCTGACCACATTTTATTTAGTGTGAATTTGTACAAAACACAAGTATCAAATAGTGCAATGTACCTGACAGAACTGCCATGCCTTACTGTTTTACAGAAAGGCTCATTTAGGGTAACTGTTAGAAACAGAAATCTGTGCTGTGCAACAAAATACAATATTTTATAAAATATACCTGTTCTGTTCTCATTGAGAGGACAGTTATTCCAAGGCAGGGGCTCTTGGAAGGAGTTGAAGAAATACCACATCACACAGGCAATAATAGTATTATAATATAAGCTCACCAGGAGAGACACAAGCATTGATGCTATGCCTGAAAAAAAAAATAAAAATCAGAACACAGGGTAAATTGCAACACTCTTGTCTTCAAGATAAATCAAAGTGCATGGTACCAAACTCAACCTTTACTTCCTCCCCTGCTACATTTTGGATGTAGGTTTCTTACTGTGAATTTGTTGCCTAAATGTTGGACAGGTGAGTCCTACTAGAGTTACATCCTAAAACCTCTCTGAGACCAAAGATGATGTCCACTTGGGAGCCAACTTTATGAGAGGACTAACTCCCTACAGACCCTACACAATCCAGTTCAGAGCCTTGCCAGCTGACACCTAGGGAGTTTGGGATCCTGGACACATGTAAAGCTCAACTGATTTGGGATTTTGATTAAATGACTCTGAGATATCTCCTTCTTCCACAGTGTCCCTGCAAAGGTCAGCAGAGGTGATGTTGTGTGGGGTGGACAGCTGCCAGGAGGCACAGTCTGTGACCAGGTACAGGCTGCACATTGGTATCTGTCCTCCTCTGCTTGTTCCCAAGTAATCAACCTCTGATGACTTCTCTGGCAGACAGTAAATGCTAATCATTAGCTCCTGAGGGCTCTTAGGTTCTAAAGAATCTTGAAAAATTCCAGATGCAATGAACGATTATCTTCCGTAACTGATTTACAAATGCAGTGGATGCCAAAACAGTCCTGCTTCTTCCCTTTCAAGTGTGTGGTGGAGGTGGGAAGGGATCTCTGGAGGTCACCTGGTCCAACCCCCTGCTCGAGCCCGGCCACCCAGAGTTGGTTGGCCAGGACCATGTCCAGGCAGACTTTGAATATCTCAGCGGCTGGAGACTCCACAACCTCCCTGGGCAGCCTGTGCCAGCACTTGCTCACCCTCACCTCATGTTCAGAGGCACCTCCTGTGTTTCCTGTGCAATGAGGCAGCTGTGGAGATTTTTATGTTGTGTGCACAATGCTGCTTATGCTGCGTTTTCAATTGGAGTGTTTGAATACTCGGGAGCCTGGTACAGAGGTGAGGAAGTATTTTCTGCAAAATACTGTTTCTGTGGCTTTTGGAATGGTAACTCTCAGATGCAAAGAAGCAAAATTAGGTGGAGTTGAGGTATATCAGGTAAAAATCCAGCTAATGTTTATCCACAGAACAGTTACAGAACAATTTTTGGCACATCCAAAAAGATTCATCCTAACAGTAAAAACAGCCAGTATGGATAACACAGAAAATATCTCTGAGGCCTGAACTGGTCTCAGATTAGAGAAAGGTTTTAACAGGGCCCACAGAACTTGGGAATGTGAACACAAAATTGTCATTGTGCTTTATCATTATTAGTTTGATCTATCAATGGAGAGTTAGGAAGTGGGGAAACATAATAGATCCTGACATCTCTTATGGCACACCAGAATAAAACCCAGAAGATTTGTTCTTTATATTTTCCACTCAGAGACTTGTGCTTTCTCAGGCAGATTTTTGACTTACCAACCCCTTTCAGGGTAGGGTGGATAGAGCTCCATACACCCACACTGCCTTTCCTCAGCCTTTGACCAATGGCAAACTCAAGATGGAGCAGGGGGATACCCTCCAGGATTAGCAAAATCAGGAAAGGGATCATGAAGGCTCCTGGAATGGATAAGAAAAATAACAATTCTGATCAGTGAAGCACTACAACAAAACAAAAACATTAGGTTTGTGAGACACTGACATGATAAGCAGCCTGTAAACATCTTTGTGGAAACCCTTCTCTGTTTTCTGAACAATGCTTTTCCTGATAGCACAGGCAGGGCAGTCAATTACACATCTGGTTACAAGTAGGAATTATTACTCTTCCCAAGTGACACACATAAACAGAAATGATACACTCTCTAGGTTAAACTTTGAAAAAGCCACCTTGGCATTACAAGTGGAGGAAAGGTAACTATTCTCCTGGAATGACTTCTCCCTTTTTTTTTTCTGTAAAAGATGATGGTTTACAGCTGTGACTCATGCAAAGTATATGAAATAATTGAATGAACTTAGCAAAGTACCTCTAAATATTAGGCAGGAGACTGGGGCTATCTACCTAAGACTACAATAAATTCCTGACATCTGTAGTCAATAACGTTCATGTTTAATTAGAAGACATCTGAAGTACAGGGTTCAAACCTTGTTAATTATGATAGTTGCTTAATATAGGGCAAGTGTTCTTAATTTTTTCTCGGACAAAGTGTACCTTGGATATGGGTGATAACATAGAATACTACACTGGACTATGAAAGTGCAGAGTCAAATGCTTGAATATTGCTACACGTTAGAATTATGGTTATCTATCAAAATGCCTTTAACCTCCTAATCTAAATAGGAGCAAATAATCTGAATGCAATAAAAAGAATGCAGATCAGAATGTGAAGGGTCCACATCTGGGTATTTACTGACTTTTCCTCATGTGTGCAATGAAAATCAGATAGCAAGTGAAAGAGGAAATCTGAAGAATGAAAACAATTCCAGAAACTGAAATTTACTTCCTGGGGATCCCAAGCTGTCAATGAAGCTGGGGAGCTGTGAGCACAGAGCATGCCTTTTATTTTTCATTTTATTTTTTTCCCTTCTGTCTTTTTGTGTCTGTGCAAGGACGGTCATGGCACCCCTTTATCTGACTGCTCTGTTGTAGATATGTTACTCTTGGTGACTTCTTCTACAGCACCTTAATAAAGGTGCCTCTGCAAGCATCTGGAGGAAACCCCCTGAGGCTGATAGAACACTCTGGCCATGTCCACCATAGGAGGTGGCTCAACTCCAAGAGTCCTGCAGCAAATTCTACACTCAGTGCTGTTGGTGGGGAGAGCTGTGGTGTTGGGGCTGTGCTGCTGCTGAATCTCCCTGTCCTGGAGGGAAAGCTGCATCTGCCCTGACTTCTAGAACTGTGTGAGTGGAGGTGAGCTGTGCACATATGGTTAGTGAGAAACAATGGAGCCCAAATCACAGTATCAGTCTGCCTGACATCTGCTGAAAGCAAAAGGTTCAGACTACCTCTGAATGCTTTCTAAAGCTGTTTCTAAAGGAAACAGCCTGACCTTCCCTCCTTCTGCCAGCAGAGATGGTAGCTATCAAAAATGATTTTTCTTTGATAGGTATGGTAAAGAACAATTGGTCATAGCTTGAAAAGACTGTAAAGGTTGTACATTTCCTTATTCAATGAGATCTTTGATGAAGGAGATAATGTCTAATCAAGTCCTCAACTGATCTTACTGTGACTGACAAAAAAAGTGATGTGTCTGCATTAGGAGCACCTTAGCTGAACTAACTGCCAGCCCATGCTTAAGTTTCAAGGCATGATCTAAAATCACTGCAAGCTGAGTTTCAAAGGGTGACAAGGACTTATCCTCAGTGCAAATGGAGAGTGTTTGGATCAGGTAGCTGTACAGATCCATCTTCTGGACTTAACTGCTACCATTGATGAGGAAGGGCTTTACCAGAGAGAATTGATAGTGGTATAGCAGAGACCTATATGGCATCCAAAAGAGGAGGTAACAAGAAAAGATCCAGATAAGGCATCCATACAAACTCTGCAGGGTCTGGTTTCAGACTCTTAAGAGGTATCTTGAGCTTGAAACAGAGAGAATACTCTGGAATTCAAAACTGCTGGTATAAACACAGTGATGGTGTCCTTCTTTGATCTTACCCTCATGAGACCTCCTGCATAGGGAAACTGCCAGCCTGACGTGGGGTTGGAGCACAGGACATATTTAAGGCTGCTTGCACTTCCATGCATTGGTAAGTAACTTTGTCCTTGTGAAGGGCCAGAGACTCTGTGTGTGGAGGTTGTTCCAGTGACCCTCCCATCAGGAGGGAGAGGGTGGGTTCCCTCCCATCAGGAAAGGAAGACATCAGGATGTCAGGGGATGGAATGCAACAGGGAGGGAGCCCTTATTGCATACACTGCAAAATTCTTGTTTTCTATGAAAGCAAAACTAAAACAGGTAAACACAGAAAGAGAGTGGAGAATCAGCAGAGAACAAATTATTTGAAGCCAAATTTGCATGCACTGCACATCTAATCAGATGAATACTGCATGTTCCAGCACAGCTAAGGAAGTCCATAAAGACAAAATGAGGCAAGCCTTCAGAAACTGAAAGTCGGAGTCAGTTCCTTGCAAGTGATTGAGTCTGACACAGTTTCAGTGAGTCCCAGAATCCCTGCCAACGTGGGCAAAACCTTTGCACCATCAACAGATGGCAGGCAGAGGTAGATGAGGAGTCCACTGCCATTTCTGGCTTAGATGCCTTGCAGCCACCAGTCAACAAAGCACGGAGAGAGGGCTGCCCTGTTACACCCGACAGCAGTAGCTCCTGCAGTCAGTAAATTTGTAGAAGCCTCTGGAGTAGTGGGAAACAGAGGAAAGAACCTTATTTCAGAAGATATCCTAGATCCTCAAAAACTGAAACATGCCCAACACAGGTTTGTGACATGAAAATACACAGTTGGAAAGACACGAGCCAGGAATTGACTGCTTTAGCACTGACACCATTTGTAACAGTATCTCAACTAAGACCACAATGCTAAATTTGAATTTGCAATTAGGGGAGTTCCCGTCCCTCAAAACTAGCATGGATCATCCTCTTCACCCTTTTTTGGCCACTTTTCTCCAAAGTGGGACAGCACCAGCCTGAGGCTCCTGGATCTATCACAGAAATGCTCCACACTAATGCAAGGATGTTCTTGCAAGGAATAAATGGCCTCCTGAGAAGGGGGTATAGCTGAGATGTGAGGAAGAAAACAAATGAGATATTCTTCTTCTTGGAGACAATGTCCACATAATCCTTTTCCTGAAGGGATAGACTGACATAGAAAAAAAGAGAGGAATAGTCAGCAAATTTGGAAGTTTAGCAAACATCTACAAATCACAATGAGTCCTTCAGTCTTTGACTAATGAAAAGTACATCCCAAGTCAATTTTTTTTCTGGCTTTCCTCTGAAATGTTTTCAGTCTGTCAGTCTCCATTTTTTCAGTAGTAGCTAGTGTTTAATGCAAGTAAGATGAACCACACTGATTTTAAAAATTGTTAATGTTTTAGTATGAAGGTATTTTGTGTGTGGCTAAATGACATGCTTTATAGATGTCTTAGAATACCACGTCTGTACAGCTACCTTTGGCAACCAGCTTCAATAGAAATTATCTTTTCTGAAGCACTAATCACTTTTCAGTGATAACTCATTCATCCTGATATATGGCATGTGCCACAAAGAGCTCAGCATTTTGAGTAGCATTTTATGTATTTGAAACTACCAATATTTAGCTGTAGGAATATTGTTATATTTTCAAGAGAAATAAAATTACAGCTCTCAATTATATATGAAACTTCTTTTCTCTTTCTTGGGTTCTTTGGTTTCTGGGGTTCAATTCTAGCAGCCAGCTCAGAAATCCATCTCTGCTCTATTTTCCCTTTCTCTCAATTTCTCCCTAACCTTCTGCAAGAAGTTATAATGGAAAAATAATAATTTGACTTGGCAAAGGTGCTATATCATAGAGTCATTATGGTTGGAAAAGACCTCTAAGATCATGGAGTGCAATCACTAAACGTGAGGTTCACCACTACACTGTGTCCCCAGGTGCCACACCCACACACCTTTAGAACACTTCCAGGTTCACATGGGACACAAAAACATCAACTAATTCTTTTTAAGCGGTCACAATTTCATGATCCTAACAAATGAACCAATGATCTGAAAATAGACACTGTACAGATGTACACAATGACTGATACTCCATTGTGAAAACCTTACAACTGAGACATTAGTTTCTCATCCTGTTTCAGTAGGGTATTTCAAAACAAATAGTATTTGGTTCAAACAGCTGTACAGCTGTTATTTGCTCTCTAACCTAAGAGCTTCTTACATCAGGTTGAAAAGAATCATTCTTACCTGCACACAGTTCCTGACAAAGGGAAGGCAGGCAGACTTCAGACAGAGATGTTTTACCATACTAACATAGTCTTACCCCTCAACTGTAGCAACATGTTACTTCATCAACTGCTAAGTGGGGAATTGCTGATGTCATTACTCTCCCTTCTTTCAGTGTTGCATGCACAGAGATAAAAAATTCTCCCTCATGCATAGGTTTCCATATGTGAGCTGTAGAGTTAGAGACTTCTTTTTAAATCAATGGTTTAAACATTTAAATATGCATCCTTTTTTTATAATGGTCATCAGGGATAAAATGAAAATGTTTAACATTTGATTAAATGACATGTTGCTCAATAAAGATTAAACAAAAGCTATGAGCAATGTCAGAGACAGTTATCAATTGAAGGGAAATTTCAATCTCATTAAGCTGAAATCATTGAGGCAAACACCATACCTTTTACATTCTGTGCATATTGAACTGTATTTCACCTTTGGTAATGATGGATTTGACAATTTTTAAGACATTAGAGGATAAAATGTTCTTTGCTCTACTAAATTTCACAGGGGAAAATTTTCCATCTTTAAAAATATAAACTCAAAATCTCTGACAACAAAAGTAAGTAAATTATGTAAACACCGATATATTTTTGTGTATTTGGGTATCTCAGCATTAAAACACTATCATAGTGTTGTGTTTAGGAAGAAGCACCTCTTAAATAATTCCAGATTTAAGTTCAACATCAGAAAAAAAGCGTTACTAACTACCTTCCCTACAGACAATTTGCAGAGAAAAAAATCCACCTTTTTTGAAGTCCAAGTACCACACAAGGGTAAATTTTATGCTTCACTGTAGTCCATTTACATTTCTTAAGGGATGTAAAATGTGCAAGCACTGGTTCACAAAATTAGTGGACATCCAGCCTCATTCGGGAGTGTCCTTGGCTGAAATACTCTCCACACCATTGCTACCAGACCTCACTCATCCAAAATGATCCAAGCATTCATCCATATAACCCATATTCAAAAAGAAAGAAGCTGAGATAGCAAAGCCAATCCTTAGAAATTAGAAACAATTTTCAGGAGACAGTCTATGCAACCTTGATTCTGCACAACCCTAATATCTGATATGTGGTCACACAAGAGACTTTTTCACATCCACTGCAGACATTTCCTGCACAGCAAATAGCTGTTTGCTTTGGCTTTTTTTTTTTTTTTAATCTCTTAATGCACAATCATAATTCCTCATTGCATCCAATATGAGCTTTAGGACTCTAAAATAATCACTCTGGGACCAATCCGAGGAGGAACATAATCCCTGTTTCCAGTGGGAGAGCAGGAGCAGAGATTCCTGCTGCTCTGCACTCAGGATTCAGTGAAGACATATCTTGAAGACACACAGTAGGAGGATGTACACCATCCAGGGTAAAGGCACTGGAACTACTGGGGGAGAAAGGAGTTACCTCAGTGAACTCATGTTTGCTTTCTGGTGGATAGTTTGGGAAAAGGTGCATAATGTTGCAGTTTTACCCTACTCTGTTACAGAGGCACATCTGTGCCCCTGAGTGGACCACACCAATGCAAAGCTGAATGAGTCATCTTGGCCACCATGTTGAGGGGCAGAGACTAAGGCAAAACTTGCCCAAAATGTCTCATAAATACACATTTCCAACTGGATGTAGGTGAAACTGGATAGAGGGAGCACAAAAGAGGTAGGATGTCAAACACAAAGACTACCACAAGCATCCTATTCTGGAGTGGGTTTCTGGTGTCAGGGAGTTTCCTTCAGCAATCTGACAGCAGCAATCCAAGGGGTTGCAATGCTGCCTCTATTGGGTGCTGTGAACACAGCTGAAGGGGAATTAGAGGTGCAGGAGCCAGAAAATCTCATGAGGCAGATATTGTCTCAACACCAAAATATCTTCAGAAATAAGAACTTAAAGATCTGTTCAGATTCAAAGGCATCCATCCAAAGAGCAGGCAGTCTTTTTCTTTCTTTCTTTCTTTCTTTCTTTCTTTCTTTCTTTCTTTCTTTCTTTCTTTCTTTCTTTCTTTCTTTCTTTCTTTCTTTNCCTTTCTTCCTTCCTTTCTTTCTTCCTTTCTTTCTTCCTTTCTTTCTTCCTTTCTTTCTTCCTTTCTTCCTTTCTCTCTTTCTTCCTTTCTCTCTTTCTTCCTTTCTTCCTTTCTCTCTTTCTTCCTTTCTCTCTTTCTTCCTTTCTCTCTTTCTTCCGTTCTCTCTTTCTTCCTTTCTCTCTTTCTCTCTTTCTTTCTCTCTTTCTTTCTCTCTTTCTTTCTTTCTCTCTTTCTTCCTTTCTTCCTTTCTTCCTTTCTTTCTTCCCTTCTTCCTTTCTTCCTTTCTTCCTTTCTTCCTTTCTTTCTTCCTTTCTTCCTTTCTTCCTTTCTTCCTTTCTCTCTTTCTTTCTCTCTTTCTTTCTCTTTCTTTGCTTTTCTTTTTTTTCTTTTTCTGATTTAAGGGAGATTTTTGAGAACAGAAATTGCTGTAATGGGAGGAGGACAGAGGTGGCAGGAGTTGGATTTAGATCTACCACAGGAGGCTGAACTGCACTGTACAGCAGAGGAAGAGGAGGAGGGATTGCACAATAGCTCTCCATCCTTATATGTGATGAAATTAGGAAGTCCTTTCTAGAAAGGCATTGCTGATTACTTGGGTTTACTGACATGAGTCACAGCATTTGGTGCTGTGCAGTAGAATTATTAGAGAAGGTAGCAAGTCTGGCTAGAAGGACACCTATCTGTCTATTAGCTTATAATTCCTTTGCTATGTGCTCCCTCTCAAATCCTGCCTAAAATTTGACTGAGAGAGTCCCAGGGAAAAAAAGAAGCCAAGGTTAACTGTTGTCAATGTTCCTGACAGTGTTTCCTGAGAAAGTTACAGGATGATGAGAAAGAAAAATTATTGCTGACAGAGGACTGACACACATAAAAGCAATTCACAAATCTTTACTGACATCAGTCATAAAAACATTATCCATTCCCAGGTCTTTGCATTTGTTGGGTGCTTGTTTTTCAGTAGTTTTTCACATAACTAATACACAAGGGAAAGAAAGACCCAAAAGCAGGGAAGTGCCCATAAATCCACCCTGGAAAACAGCGCATATCCACTTTCTAAAACTAGGCATAAGAACCTGAGAAGCCAATGAGTGCCATCAGTTTTGGAGATATACATTCACTTTTTTCAAATTAAAATTGCCAAATATAGAAAAGGGCTTCTGATTGTGTGTCTGTGTATCTCTTTTGCTACAAGAGCTGACTCTGCTGCAAATGACCTCCAGTTTGCACTGCAAACTCTAAACCTCAGCCCATTTTATAGACATCTTAATGATAAAAGCATCTCTTCTTGCAACTGAGCCACCTGTTGTTCCATGTCCCCGAGTCTGTGTGAGCAACTCCCCACAGAGCCTTCATTTGTCCTTACTCCAACTAGGAGAGCAATTTTAAAATATCTCACCAGGTACATGTAAAGAAAATTACTTTGAAATACTGTTCCATAGGCCAAAGTTTTTCTTTCAAGACCAAACGTTACAAAGGAACAGATATATTTTACACATATCCCAGAGTGAAATATGGACAATAACCAGATAGGAGACAGAAAAGTCTGTAAGAAAATGAAAAATTTATGTTGTTGTATAATATTTAAGCAATGGTTCAGCTCAAAATTACCTTTCAAAACAAACAGCAAAAGAAAACGAAATTTTTAACATGGTCACTCGGTCCTTATCTAAACCTTAAGGAGTCCCAGTAAATTATATTGTAAATAATATACACTTGGATTTTAAATGACTTAAGAATATCAGCTGCTAAAAAAATATTCTTAATGTTAACTTCATTCATGCTGCACAAATTCATCCTAGCACAAATTACAGAAACACTGACTCTACAGGTGAAACACAGATCAGTCTAAGCCCAATGGAAAGCCTTTTATAAAAAGATCATTTGGAATCATGATCAGAATCATAGTCCCACGTAATTTATTAATATTTTAAATACACACTATATATATGCATGTATGTAAAGCAACATTGGGTTTAGATTGAGAAAATAAACCATGCACATGACAGTGGAAGACTCGTTTGTTCAATCCCGTGTCCTGAAATAAAAACAAACCCTTCCTTTTCTTCCATCACTAAGGTGCCCTCAGGGGGTGTTCATGACCTGTGAAATTACCTTCTCTGTTACACAGTCCTCTAGAGAGCACATCACTCTTCTCACAGGAACAGTTCTAAATGTTTTCCATTATTTGTTTACCAAAACAGATTAAACCTGGTTCATACCCAAAGTTAGTTAAGATGTATTAAAGACATACCTCCTCCATGGCTTTGGCAGAGATAAGGGAACCTCCAGACATTTCCTAAGCCCACACAAAACCCTACACATGTCAGCATATACTGAGCCTTGTTGTCCCATTTTGGTCTGGAGTCTGCCTCTTCTTTCTCCAGGACCTGAAGTTCAGCATGGGAAGGTATCCTGTCCTCCAGGCCAGGATTGGGCAACTTCAGCTTTACCATGTTTTAAATTTCCTGACTGAAAGTGCTGCCAGTGAGGAATGATGGAACAGGCAGCTTGTCAGAACCCTGCTCAAAGAGAGACCATCTCTTTGCTGTCTTCAGCTATATATACTGAACCTTTGGCACCGGATTTGTAAGCGCAGGCTTGTGGTAAAAAGAAGCGTCAGCAAATCATTCGATTGACCAAGTCAGCTCTGACACTTATTAATGCTTTATATGCCAAGGTTTTACAGAGCAGTCTGTTCATCCAGCAGAATACATTGATTTTAGCTCATGTAATTCAGGAGATAATTTGGCTATAAACCCTAATCGCCTATAAGGATATGCAACACCCCTTGCCACTCCCCTGTTTAAACTCACTTAAATACAAATATAGCCCTAGCAAATGAGGAATAGAAGGATTCCACTGGCCTCAGACTAAATATAGAAATTCCATATCATTTTTTATCAGAGATTCCATATCATTTTTTATCAGGAAGATAAACTGATGGTGACTCACCATCACATTCAATTCCCAACAGTATGTTTCATAATAAATGGTTCTCTGTAATAGATTGTAGTCTACTAAAAGTTTTGGCCAAAAGGATGGAGATTGAAAGGGATTATAAAATCTGACCTTTAAAGTCATAAACACAATCAGCTTATTCCAATGCCTCTAATCTATACAGAACAAGGTCTGAAGAACATGAAGAATATGAAAGACATTTCTTATAGATGGGCTTGAAATCAAAGGTCCCTTCACCTTTTCAATGACCCTAGATATAGTGGTCAAAAATAAAAAAAATACAAATATCACAGATATTGCTCCTATCCTCATTATTTCAGCACAATCAAAGCAAACCTGTTCCCTTTGAACCTCGTGGTTTTCAAAAGATAAGTCACTTGTCACTGACAACTATATAGAACATCTAACACTGCATATGTCATAAGAAATGTTGTCAGCTACAGGCTCATTGCATGTAGTGATACAGGGTGGTCAAAGTAAAGAACTAAGAGAGATCTTGAAAGTCCAGTCCCTGGAAAAAGAGGTGAACATATCATAGCATCCCTTTGTAATCTTAGGTTTATTCACACTTGATTCCAAAGACTGTTCAATATCTTTGGATAGAAAAGTTGCCACACAAAAATCATCATCCTTCACATGGACAATGGTATAGAGTAGCCCATAGGGATTTTCCCTGGGCCTTGTAATAGGTATTAATACTTCCCTAACATGCCTAGTGATAACACTTGCCTTTCTCATGGCCCTGTCAGGTCTGTGGGTGTGCTATCTCGTGATTAACCACAAGATCAACAGTTTTCTTCTTCTTTACTGATTGCCACTAAGGATTTCCTAGCTTGTGGCAGAGCTCCCTTTTCTAAGCTGCCAAAAGCGTATGTTCGATTTCACTCTGTTTCGGCTACCCCATTCCACTGAGCTGCACAGCTCTTCCTGAGAAATACTTTTACAGCATCCTCATTCCTTCTGAGGATGTGTCAGGAACATTTAATTACCCTGCTTCTATTTTATGTCCTTAGTCATTAGTGGAAGAATGACAAAACACCGTTCCTAAACTGATCCTTCTGGAACTGCCTGAAGTTCTAAGGTAATTTCTCCTCAGACCACCATTTCTGCTTTCAGAATTATTTCTGCTTATCATAATTAGATTTTTACCTATTTCTTTGTTCCCAGAGTCATCATAGAATCATAGAATGCTTTGGAAGGGACCTTAAAGGTCACATAGTTCCAACCTCCTAGCAATTGGCAGGGAGATTTCCCACTAGACCAAGCTGCTCAAAGCCTCCACCCAGTTTGTGGATGGGTCATCCACAACTTCTCTGTGCAACCTGTCCCAGTGCCTCATCACCCTTATAGTGAAGAATTTCTTCCTATTATCTAATCTAAACCTACTCTCTATAATTTTGAAGCCATTATCCCTTGTCTTACCACTGCATGCCCTGTTGAAAGTCCCTTTCTGGCTTCTTTGTAGTCCCTTCAGGTACTCTTCAGGTACTCTTCAGGTAGTCTCTTCAGGTACTTCAGGTGCTCTAAGGTCTCCCTGGAGCCTGCTCTTCTCCAAGCTGAACAGCCTCAACTCTCTCAGCCTGTCTTCACAGGAGAGGTGCTCCAGCTCTCTGACCATCTTTGTGGACACCTCTGGACTTGCTCCAACAGGTCCACATCTTCTTTGTGCAGGGTATCCCAGAGCTGGAAGCAGTGCTCCCACTCCAGGTGGAGAATTATGAGCGTAGAGTACAGGGGAGAATCATCTCCCTTGACCCGCTGATGACACTTTTTTGGATGCAGAAGTTGGTTGATTGATCTCCTGGGCTGCAAATGCTTGCTGTTGGCTCACATGCAGGTTTCTGTCCACCAGCATCCCAACAGTCCTTCTCTGCTGGGGTGCTCTCAGTCCATTTGCTGCCCAGCCTGTATTTGTGCTTGGCATTGCCCTGACCCAGGTGCAGCACCTTTCACTTGGACTAATTGAAGCCCATTATGTTCTCATGTGCCCACTTCTCAAGCTTGTCCAGGTCCCCATGGATGGCTTCCCTTCCTTCTGTTGTGTCAACTGCAACACTGGATTCATGTTCATCTCCTATTTAGTTCAATTCATACATCTAGTTGTGATCACATGGCAACTGGTCTACTGAAACTGTCTCTCTGCTAAGCTTCATGTGCAAGCAGCTTCTATCAGGATCCAAAAATACAGTCCTGACTGCCTAACATTGAGTAAATCCTCCTTTTGAAGAATTTTATCTTGCTCTTGCAATGCAAGGTGCCAGTGGTCGTTAGTCATCTATCAGTTGTTAAATATTTGCAGAAGCAAATACGCTGGTCTGGCATCTAACTCAAATAACACTTTATCAGTGTAATAGCATGGCTTGGAAGGCACTGTGCCTTTTTCTGAAGGACTTCAGTGGCAGTGACACCAGCTCCAATACGACCCACAGGTGCTCAGAGGTGTTGTCTATATTGCCACCCTGTGGACTGGAACGAACAAGTTGGGGCTGCCCTTCCTTTGTCACAGGCACTTGTTTATTCAAAGGAGCCCTTTCCTGTGCTCTCAGGGGAACTCCAAGTGATGCCAGGCTTGTGTTTGGCAGGTCCCACAGGTTTATTAGGGCTAATAAACCTCTGTGAGATCCATCCTTTCATTATATAGACTGCTACATAAGAAATGTATTGCATACTGCTAATTACAAATGCAGGAGAAAATGATCTTACATTTAGACTGGATTACTTGTGTTAAAATATGTCTAATGACACATTTGTCTTTTTGTCTCCTACCCCCATATTTTCAATGTACTATTTTCCCAAAAGTTAAAGAGGGCTATACAAAAAAGTAACCCAACTTTTCTGTAAGTAACATACATTTTTACAAAAACCCAATTAAAAAGGAAATCCCCCCTTTATAAAAATCCTATATTTTACTGGAACACAGACACATTTGTGGAAGAATGTTTGCATACTCCTTTTCTTAGATGAGCATGTCTTTCATCTCACAGGCTGATGATGATGTTATGAAAAAGTAAGAGAGAGGGTGGCAATAAAGATAAGAAATGGCAGCAGAAGGTTATTGGGAATATAAATCAAGGCCACAGGAAGGATAGAGCAATTAGTTTCTTTTTGTGGGGCCAGGTCTGGCCATGGTCCAGTACCACCTGGGCCTGAGGACTCTTGGCTACTGGCAACCCTCTGAATATCATGGTAGCCTGTCTCCACAGGGATGTTCCCAGGTGGAACACAAGCTGTCCTCCTCCCCTGCAGCTCAGGTGCAGCCTGACACACTCTACCACACCAGCCACCAGGCAGCTGCTCCTGCTCTGACCTCCCTGTGCCAGCACAGGCACCCCTGGGCCAGCACAGATTACTTCCAGCCCTTCAGGAAGCTATCCCATATGGAGAAGGACTGAAAGACGGTGGTAATGAGGTGGGAGTTGGTCTCTTCTCTCAGGTAACAAGTAACAGGACCCAGAGGAAATGGACTCAAGTTGTGCCAGAGGAGTTTTGGATTGGATACTAGGGAAAATTTCTTCCTGGAAAGGGTGGCTGGGCTTTGGAACAGGCTGCCCTGGGAAGTGGTGGGATCACCAGCCTTGGAAGCGTTCAAAAGGTGTGTGGATGTGGCACCTGGGGATGTAGTTTGGTGGTGAAGCTGTCTGGGCTGATGATGATCTTCGAGGTCTTTTCCCGCCTCAGTGGTTCTACGATTCTGTGATTCTAAGGGCAGGTTCTTCCCTTCTGTGAGGCAGTGCAGGTGGCTGACTGAAGGACCTGGCTGAAGTGCTGGTCTGGAGTGCTTCACCCTCACCTCCTCCACCATGGAAGGAGCCACAAGCACCTCCAGGACATGCACTGTGCTGAGTGTGCCAGGGACCCTGCAAGGGCAGGCAGAGCCCAGCCAAGCCAGACCTGGGCTGGCCAGAACTATGGCAGCAGCTGGACTTGGTGTGGCACCTGTTCCATGTAGTTTCCACCTTTGGAAACTGCTGGAACAGACGATTACAGAGACAGTGAAGAGGATTTCAATTTGTATTTCATCATACTGTAAAGGAGGACTTGAACAGAAAAAAAGTCGGCAAGCAGCTTGTCTTCTTTTAGGTGTAAGTGCATCTTCTGACAAGGACAAAATCAGGGCAGCTGACAGAATTAGCAGGATTTTGAAACATCCTGATAAAGGTGGATCACCAAAGGTGGATTAGCAACCAGAATAAATTAAGCAAAAGACTGGGAACCCAGTGCCAAAAACTGAAGTCTGAAGCCTTGGGTCATAAAAGATTCAGCAGATTCCTTGTGCAACAACTTCCAGATCAACTTGCTCTGCACAGCTTCATAACAGTGTATTAATTATTCTTATTTATTGTCACAATAAAACGTTTGAGATAATTTAAAAGCAAACTGAAATCTTTTATAGCTACATAAAGTTATGTGCAGCTGTGCTCCTGTGAGGAGCAGGGAGCTGGAACTGATGATCCTTCTGGGTCCCCTCCAATTCAAGATGTTCTATGATTCTTCTGCCCTCCATTGCAGGCTGGAGAAGACTGCATCAGGGGAAGTTTTTTTGTCTAGATCCTGTGAAGGGGAGGACAAATAGGAAGAAGCATGACAGGACAGGGAACTGTTCTTTATAAAAAACAATTCCTTTCACATAAAGCCATTGAGAAAAGCAGAGATCACTGGCAGTGTACATTGTTTGCAACTAGGTTTCAGGTTGCAACCAATAGTTTCAGGCATGAAATGCAATATGATCCTTGCACTGTGATTCTGTCATGTCTGATATGACATAGGACAAATCTGTAACTCTCCAGATATTTTCATTGTTCCTTGCAATATATCAGGCTATTAGGATTAAATACATTATTTTCTGACCCTTTTTAGTACTGCAGCAGATATTGGTGTGAAATCTCTTACTCTGGTAATTCTATAGCAGTATCCTACCAGCCTTAGTCCTATTTTCTTTCCAGTTAGCTTCTACTTTGTAGTCAAAGCATCATATACAGCAATACAATTATCCTTGCTTGTGTAATGAGCCTAAATGAGGAAAAGAGGGAAATATAAAGATGATGAAGAAGAAGAAGGAGAAGGAGAAGCAGGAGCAGGAGCAGAAAATTCAGAGGTTAAATGAAATGTTGCTCTGACAGCCCATCCTTTAAAATAGGTGGAGAAAACACAAAATCCTTTTATGAGCTGCTAATGGGTAATATGCTTGACAACATGTGCAAAAAGGGACCCCCAAGCTCAAGAGCAGATTCAAAATCTCCAGCCTAGGGGACAATAATGATCATCTTAGAAAGGGAGATATTCAGGCAAAATATTTCAGATTTGCTCAGTTTTAAGGGTAATAAATAATCACAGGTGGTCATACAGTTTACCCTGCCAATAAATGATCTGTAGATCTTTAACTTGATCTAAGTTTTATGCTCCATTGTTCTCAAACTCCAAGTAACCAAAAGGCACAGCTCTCACAGCTCCTCAGCTGGCATGATTTGATTTCTTATGTGAGTTGTAAGCTGCTGCCACCAGCTCGCAGCAGTTCAAGCAGGGATGGAGACTTTGGAGATGTCCAATAAACGTTGGAGCCTAAATTTCTTCCCATGAGAGTGTAAACTTCTCCAGAAGCGAGAGAAGTTCTGTGCCAACAAGTATCACTGCAAGGGAGAAATCAGACAGCACTGAGCTGTTGTTGGAACTTTGCCCCAGGCTACTGGGAACACAGCAGAGGTAGGATGTCACACACAGTGACTTCCACATGCATCCCTTTCTGGATTGGTTTTATGGTGTCAAGGAGTTTCCTTCAGCAATCTGACACACTTAGAAACTTTCAGTTCATGTTTATTGTGGAAGTGGCAGTGTCCTTAGCTATAGAAAAATTAAAGGGGACAAGCTATGAACAGCATGTCTGGTGTAGCTCATCCAGAACTGAGCTGACACTGATGCCCATGTGGGCTCTTTTTCCTTTTTATCTGCAGGCACAATCTTTATGTTTGTCTGTACTGGTAGTTTTCCTAATATTTACTTCAGTTTATATATAAATATTTCACTGAAGTAATACCAGTTCCAGCAGCAGCATGCTTTGTTGTTTTGCTCTTCTTTTTGACACCAAGGGAGGGAGATGTGCTGTCTTTAATATTTCACTATATACAGTCAGAACACCAAAATATTGCTTTCATCTTTGAATACATCTCACCTTTGGAATAACCTTGGGGGAAATACAGGGAAGGAGCACAGATGTAGAAATGCTTCTGTGAACAGCACCAAATTGTCTGATTGCATGATCAGAGGGCTGGAGAGCTTCTTTATGAAGACAGGCTGAGAGAGTTGGTTGTTGTTGAAGAAGAAACTACTCAGGGAGACCTTGCTGTAGCCTTTCAGTATTTCAAGGGGGCTCATTATGAATAGGGATAATTCTTTAGTAAGTCTGTTGTGATAGGACAAAGGGTAATGGTTTTAAACTAAAAGAGGGTTGGTTTAGACTAAACATAATGAAGAATTTTTTTACAACAAGGGTTTTGAAACAGTGGCATAGGTTGCCCATAGAGGTGATAAGTGTTCCACCCCTGGAAACATTCAAGGTCAGGTTGGATGGGGCTCTCAGCAGCCTGCTCTCTTTGGAGATGTCCCTGCTCGTTGCAGGTGGGTTGGACTAGATAAATTTTAAAGGTCCCTTCCAACCCAAACCACTCTATAATGGTCAGCATCCTCCTAAAATTCTTAGTCAGTGAAGTGCTATTTCTTGGGATCTGTCTCACTGCAAATGTCTCCTCTCCAGCAGGCAGCAGAACATATGGACAGTTGTAGGTTGCTCCTTGCCATCTCCATTAAGCACTGAATGGTGTTCTTCAATCGAGCCTGTCACAGTTTTCTTTTCCAGCGCTGTAGGACACGATGAGGTGCTAACAGGCTGCTGAACTACACCCAGCCCCTGCTTGCCGCCGTTGCACACAGGTCTGCCGCAGCACCCACTTCAGTGGAAACAAATTCATCCTGCTTTGGCCACCGAGCACCAGGGCTTGCTGACCTTCCTTGTCATTAGGCCGCGGAGGTGCCGGCGCCAGAGAGCCCTGACCGTGCGGCATCAGGAGATGTGCTCCAGCGGAGCGCAGGGAACAGAGGATGCGGCTGCCGGCTGGAAGAGCCATCAGCCACAAGGGGGAAGCAGCATCCAGCCATACAAACACCAACCTGAGGATTCTGTTCTCATTGCGACACCTTCACAGGCCATGTATCTCAGAAATGTAAACCTGCTATGAGCACAGGAGTGGAGAGGCGTTTCTTCAGCAGCTGGACAGCTCGGGAGATGTCAGCACAGGGCTGTGGGGAGCACGACTGTGAACAGCTGCCACCACTGCTCTCACCAAGCACCAGCTCTCTGCAAACTCTTCCATCTGCAGACTCTTTGTTTCCAGAGGCACATTTACTTTCAGTTTTGTTGCAGCAATCACTCAGCTGTTCTGCTGTGAAGTGGCCATTGCCTCACTGCTGGGCTACACTAAATTTCAGTGAGTTACTTCTTAGCAGGGCCAATCTGTTGTCTCAGATACGCAGCGACCAGGGACAGCTCCTGGACCAGGCAGTAAATTCATGACCAATAAATGTGGGCCTTGGCCTGCACACCAGCAAAGCCTTCATATCCTGCTGCAGCACAACTGCAACTATAAACTTGACTTTCACCCTTTTTCACAGCAATTAAGTCAAATTCCTTTGATTTCACCACGGTAACTGAACTGTTGACCAGTTTCTGCCTTGTACCCCCTGCAAAGGAACACTCACTGCTTTCTCACGCTCACGCAGGAGTGATCAAACCCATGCTTTAAAGAGCCAGAGGATGGTGAAGGATTGTGTCAAATACAAATAGACTGAGGATCTGTTTTTACAGGAACTAGGCTTTCCAGAGTGTCTGAACACAGTCCTAGAGCAGCTGGATTGCAGCTCTTCACAGAGAGCAGGAAGATGAGGGAAATGAAAAGCAGCCGACAGGCAGAATGAGGCATCTGAGGGATTCTGGAGGGAGGCAGAATATCCTGCACAGCATCCTGCCAAAGAAATGGCCCCAGTCTTTCAGAGGGATGGCACCTTTAACCCCACATCTTTAGTTAATGCTGCCCACTTACCTGTCTGACTGTGTTCTCTCCTGTGAAAAAATATTTTACAACATATTCTTTTCTCAGCACCAAGATCAAAACTTTTTAGATGCCAATTTAAAAAATGTACAATTTGTAAAACTTAAGTAGTGCAATTAGTTAGGAAAATCTGAATAAAGCAGCAAATTCTAGTTCTCCCACCCATCTTACCCAAGTTACAAAACAGTGCAGAAATATGTAAAGGTTTTTATTAATTATTATTGTTTAACAGCTGAGTGACAATTTTATAACGAAAATAAGTTCATTAAATACTTTGAAAACAAATTATTCTTCCATTCTACACATGTATATGGACAGTTCCAAACAATTACCCAATTCAGAACAAGTCCTGGGCAAGATAAAACTTACATTAGAATTTTCAGCATAGTAACCAACAAAAGGGAAACAATTAAAAAATACATTGCATACTCACAAACATGAGTTTTGGTAGAAAGTAACAGGACCAGTGCTTCTAAACCAGTTATACACTTTTAAAAAGCCTTCTGAAGTAACTTTTCAGTCTTCATACAATGATCTTCAAAGTGGCCACAAATCATAGTTCAATTAGTTGTACCAATAAATGACACTTCTAAAAAAGAGAAAGTGAATACCAAACCTTTGCTGCATTGCATCCAACCCTGTACAATCAAGTGTGTAAGGCTTGAATGTACATATTTATACTGAAAAAATAGTATTTTACCCTTGATTACGTTTTCTTTAAACATTTTGAGTGATATGAGTGACAAACTATGAAAAACATGAAAAAGCAGAAAACCTTTGACCTTTTAATGGTACATTGTACAAATTCAAGGCATGAATCTCAAATACACTGGCACTGATTGATTCACTGTCTGCTCTTAGTCAGCTGAGCATCTTTACTGCCTGCAGGAATGTGTGAAGCGTGCCACAGCTGGGTGGTCACTTTCCACATCCTGCAGGAATTACACCCTGGCTGTTACTCAAACTGATTTGTTCTCCTGGGCAGTCAGACTGTGTGTCTATGTCCAGCTGCAGCAGCTTGGCTCAGGGTGTCACACATGAGTAGCAACTCAATTGTGTTCTCATCTCCCAACCTGCACGTGCTTGGCACCCAGACAAACCGTGGCCCTTCTGCAGTTTGTGATCTCTCTTTTTTTCTCCAAGTCTGTCTACTAAAACTTTACTTTAAAACAATCAGCATGAAAAAAAGATTAATAAGTCAACACAACAGGATAATTAGTACTACCAAGGTGAGCAAAATCTCAACTGGAAAACCGTGTAGTCGGGAAACATCTGCTCAGGAATTTTGTTCCGTGTTAGATATTTCTGCTTAGTAACTGGATTAAGCTGCACACACTCTTTTAAAAGATTTATCTGCTGTCTTCTGTGCTCAGACTAAAATGAAACCAGGAGAAAATGGCAAGAGAAAGACCCCACATCTGCAGGAGGATGGGCACTCACTTAGCTTGGATTGCTTCCAAGCCATGGTTCCACATGATTGTCCAGAGCAAAGGAGTTTGTCAGGTCTAGCCCTCAGTAAATAATAAACTGCTAATTAATGAACTCACAACCTACCAGCACTAATCAAAGTCAAGTAACAGTGAAGACTAGATATAAATGAAAGGGTAAACACTGCCCCTTTGAGGTCTGAGGCTGGATTAGAAAGAGGGAAGAAAAAAATTATTGGAAACACATGGCACGTTTGAAAAAAAGGTGGTTCCTACAACTATAAGGTCTCAAAGTATACTCAAAGTTCTAAGAAATTTCAGGTATTGAAATGCACTGGGTTTTTAAAATTTATTTGTTGTTGTATTTTTTAATCTGGATCTATTTATTTTCCTGTATTATTTTCCTGCACTTATTTTTTATTTTTACCGAATATATTTTATTTTACTAGCTAAATTAAAAAGCTCCCTTTCTTAAAAGTTTGCAAAGCTTGCATATGTGTAGGCTTTCATGGTTATGTGTATGTAAAGTGGTGAACCACAAGCACAAAATTGAAGAGCTGCAGGACAGAGTAGAGTTCTGGGAGAAGGGTGAGAGGTGGAGAGGGAGCAGTGGCTACCAGTGCAGGCTGCATTTAGGTTCCCTTCTGCAAATAACAAACAGGGCCTGCCCAAGGAGCAGAGCCAGGTGCAATGGCAAGGAGGTTCCTGCAAGCCAACCAGGTGGCAGCCAGTGCCCTGAGAGGCAGAAGCAGCAGCATGGGGACATCCATAATGGTGGCACATTGTTGGGCTACAACTAAAACACTGACTGAGAAAAAAACCCCAAGCATTCTTAAGGGATCTCCAGTATATGAAAATTTAACTTCCAGTTTATGCACTCCCTAGAATCTGAGAATGGATCCCAAGTGCCAATGAGACATCAGTCTGGCTTTTTATGTGTTATTTGAATTAGCATCTTCTGGATGTTTCATTCATAAAGCACGATTTGCATATTAAGCTGGAAGACAATGCAAGACTGACTCATCTGAAACAGGACCAAACTGTTCCTCCCCTCAGAATACAAACACTTACACACACATACACTCACACACATATATATTTATATAATTGTACATACACACATGTAAGGTTTATGTGTCAAGCAGCTGGCTCCAACACCATCTCTCCCAAATATCTGCCTCAAAATCAGTCTTGCTTAAACCATTTTTAAAAAATAACAGTAATAAATAAAACAGTGTTGAGACACCACGTAAAATGTCAGGGATAAGGGGCACAATGTGCTACTGCACCTGGGGGAGACAAATCACCATCCTCTGCTGCTGGAGTGTGACCATCAACGAGGAGACTCCCTCTGAACTGAGCTCTGTTCTGCTGCTTCTGATACCTGTGGGAGGTGGCATATCTCTATACTGCAACACAAGCACACTCACAGGGTTTAAGTGCATGCACAGCTCACCAGAGCATCTGTTGTTAGTGAGAGGAAAGGCACCAGCACTGCACATGTCCCATGCAAATACAAGTGCAAGGAGGAGGAGGGACAGCAACACAGCAGAAGAATTTAACAGCTTCAGCCTACAACTGTGATTGTCCCTACCGTGCACAGTGGATCACAGAATCCCACTGCTTCCCCTGCTTAGCGTTTCCCTAACATGGCCTTTTCCACCCTCTTGAATTTCTGCAGTTCAACAGCTAGTTCCCAGTATCTCAGGTACAGCCACATAAGCTTCCCATTTTGACTTCTGGTTCTGTTCAGCACATTGCCACAGTAGTTATCATGTTTGAAAATATCTTTTAAGCCACTCTCCACCTGCAAAGCCACAGCAACAGGATTAGTTGCTGCTTTAACTAGCAGATTTTTCTCTATTTCTAGTCTCTGACCTCTGGGCACAATAAGACTGCAGTAGATGTCCTGTCTTTCCTTCAGTCCCTCTTCAAATTCTTTCAGTAAAATATTGGCCCTCTGCTGCCACTCTTCTTCCTTTGCCAGGCAGCTCTGGTACAAGGTACCTTCTGCTCCTGAGTGCAAAAGCACTTGTTTTTCTTGCTCCAGCTTCTCCTGCTCCTGTTCTAGGAGCTTTCTCTCTTCCACTAGCTTGCGGCTCTGGGACACGAGGGCTTCACGGTAACTCAGGGTCCTGTTGCGCTCCTTCTCCAGCTCCACCTCCAGGTGAGCAACAGCACGACGGTTCTCCGTGATTATATCCCGGTATTTGCCTTCCAGGTCTTTTTGTAGAGTGGATTCTTTTCTGTAGTATTCTTGTTTTTCTTTTTCTATTTCTTTCTGACATTCTCTGGTCCAGATCCAGCCTGTCACGTATAAATCATACTTCAGATGCAAGTATAACATGTGATAATGAGGGGGATGATTAATTAGCTATGCCTGAAATGAAGCTACTAAGGGGTAAAAATCTTTCCTTCCTGCCTTCCCCAGTGATACTCACTTCTATTTACATGTTCCCACAAAATTTGTTTCTGTGGCCCCTATTTCAGAGTGAGTCACTTTAAATGTTTCCTCTGAAGTAAAATACCCCTTTTCTTTCACTGCCAATACTCACACTACTTGGATTAGAGAAGGAAAACAAAGTCACGGAGAAACAAACTGGAGGTTTCTGATGCAGGTACTGCACGGAGAACTTTCTAGGCCTAGTAAATAAACATATCAGGAACACCTGAGGGTGTTACCTCTGGGATCTCCAGCACATCCTCTGTCCGTTTTCCTTGAGAGAGCTTTGTCTATTGGAGCTCATCACACACGGATTCAACTCCCCGTGTGAGGAGGGGCCATTGCCTCAGCGGCACCACCAGCGCTGGCTGTTCACAGCGCTACAAACAACAAGCAAGGCCCGGCGCTACTTACGGAAGGCGGCCAGGCCCAGCATGGGCACCAGGAGCGCGTAATTCCAGCGGCTGCCGTCATCGCCGGGGCCGCGCCGATTGGGAAGGATGTTCCAGCTCGGAGGCTCGTTCAAGTTATTCATGAGGGTACCTGCGATGCACACAGGGGAGGGGAGACGCGGCCTCAGCAGAGCGCAGAGGGGCCGGCGCCGCTCCCGCTGCCGCCTTTCCCTCGCGCTGCGGGATCGGGAATTCTGTCCGAGCCCCTCGAACGGCGGCCGCGACACTCGGGAGCTTGGCGGCGCTCCGAGCGGCAGCCCCGACCGCGACACGGCATGCGGGGCCCATCGCCATCTCCTTTCCCGTTCCCATCCCCGCTCCCGTTCCCGCTCCCGCTCCCGCTCCCGCTCCCCCCACAGCGGGACCCCCACGCACGAGCCCGGGAGCGCGCGGACCCCGGCGCTGCCACTCACCCGCCGGCCCCGCCCCCTGCGGGCCGGCCCATCGGCCGCGAGGAAGAGGGGGGCGCAAGGAAAGGACCGGCGGGCCCTTTGTGTCGCCTGAGCTCCGGCAGCGAAGCGGGGCCGTGAGCGGCGTCTGAATCGGCCCTCCGGGCTCGCCGAGGCTGCTCCTTGTCCCGGAGAGACAGCACGGCCCTCGCCTCGCCCGTCCGCTGCGAATGCTCTTTCCCACCTCTTCAAAAACTCATCCTGGCCTGCTTATTTCGCAAATTTTCTGGCGCTGTCAGAGAGAGAAAGAGGCTGAATTTACCGCATTGGAGAACCACATTTTTCAAAGAAAAATTAATGGCAGTAGCACAATTCTAGGACGTTTATATATATTTTTTAAATATTCTCTACACTCAAAACACGAGCTCTTGGGCGGGGTTGGCGCTCTCGGGGAGCTTCGCGCGGGGTCCCCCCTCGGGGCAAGGTTGGTCTGTCCCGCCGGGCCCCGCGCGTGCGCTCCTCACGACCGCCCCCCCCAAGTCTGCGGTGCGTGATGGCGGCGGCGGCTGCGCGGGGGCTGGCGAAGCGCTGGCTGCGCCCGGCCGCGGCTTCGCGGGCGGTGAGTCCCTGGCCTTGCACTGCCTCCTGCCCCTGCTCCTGCCCTTCTCCCTGTCCTTCCCCTTGTTCCTGTCCGTGTCCTTGTCCCTGTCCTTGCCCCTGTTGTGCCCCGTTTCCCGCCCGCGGCGGCCCGGCTCCGCTGTCTCCTCCGTGACCTTGGCCCGCCCGGTGATCTCCCCACCGCTGGCAGGTGCCTGCGGCGCTATTTTGGAGCGGCACCGAGCTCGCTGAGTCGTGTCCCGGGGGCAGGTTCCTGGGAGTAGGTGGCTGTGGGCATGGCGGGGCCGCGCCTGCCGGTCGGGAAGCCAGCGCCGTAGCCTGAGGCCCTGAGCGGGGTTCTGAGGGAGCAGCGGAATGGGATGTGCTGGGGAAAGGCCCTGGAGGAGCCTGGCAGGTGCGGCTCCAGCACGGGACAGAAAGCTCACCACAGACTCGTTCTGTATCATCAATAGCGTGTACAGCAGGACCAGGGAAGTGATTGTGCTCCTGTACTCGGCCCTGCTCAGGCCACACCTCGAGTGCTGTGTCCAGTTCTGGGCCCCTCAGTGCAGGACGGACATTGAGGTACCGGAGCGAGTCCAGAGAAGGGCATTGGAGCTGGTGAAAGGTCTGAGCACGAGTCCTGTGAGGAGCAGCTGAGGAAGCTGGGGGTGTTTAGCCTGGAGAAAAGGAGGCTCAGGGGGAGTTTATCAGCTCTACAACTGCCTGAGGAGAGGTTGTACCAAGAGGGGGATCAGGCTCTTCTCCCACGCAGCTGCTGACGGGATGAGAGGAAACACCTCAAGGCACCCCAGGGGACGTTCAAGTTGGATATCAGGAAGAATTTATTCACAGCGAGGATGATTAGACAGTGGAATGGGCTGCCCAGGGAGGTGGTGGAGTTACCATTCTTGGAAGTGTTTAAGGAAAGACTGGATGTGGCACTTAATGCCATGGTCTAGTTGACACAGTGGTGTTTGGTCATTGGTTGGACTCAGTGGTCTCAGAGGCCTTTTCCAGCCCAATGGATTCTGTGATTCCCAGCTATGTGGGAAGTCAGTGTATATCTGAGTTGCTTGAATCTGGCTGGTGATTGTGCCCAGAAAGGGCTGCTGAGGCTTCTGGCAGGTTTGTGTTAAGGGGCTGTAAGCCCTGTGTGAAGGCTCGTTCTTCTCCATGGTGAGGTGAGAGTTTTCCATTTCTTCCCACTGTTCTCATCCTGCATGTCCATAGCAAGCTTGGGATTACAAAAGTGTAAGTTGTAAAAAGAAGTTGTACTTATATTGCAAAGGAAGTGCAGAAAAGACAACTACAGAGAGGGAAAGGCTTAAAGAGTGTCTCTGTTTTAGGTGGCAGTGAGCTGGCCCTGATTGGACCTTGAGTTTCAGGAAGGGTCACGATCTTCCTGGTACCATAACAGTTCATGGTTACTGCAATCAGTGTTTCCTTCACACTTAGTGTGACATCTCTTTCTGCTCTGTGGACTTTTGTTCAGACTCAAAGCCTGGTAACAGAGCAGTGTGGAACAGGGAGAGCAGCTGTGTGGAGGAGAGTACTGGTAGAACACCCTATGAATAGGTGTTGGGAACTGATCTCATTCCAGGATGGCTGCAGAAACCAGGATTGTGTGAGCAAGTACAATGACACAGTAGATGTGCTGTTATGCAAGGAAATAAAATAAAACTGGTATGAGAAATGATAAAACTAGGTTGAGGAAAGTGTACTGGAATTCACATCGGAGATGAGGGAAGAGGTGGACATTTGGAAGTAACGGGGAGGGAAGAGCTGCTTGTTAGCACATTGTAGGGTGGTGGGACCATGAGTGTAACAGCTGCTGGAAAAGGCAGATATCACTCCAGCGAATTTTAGGAGATATTTCAAATAGGGAAGTGCTGATGTCACTGGACAGGTCACTAATGTGGCTTTGTCTTGCTGTTCTCGGCAATCATGCTGGATTAGGCTTATTTTTTGAACTGTGTGAAGAAGGAGTACCAGGTTCTGATACATTGGAGAGGTGTAGACTAAAATTCTGATTTTTTTCATCTATCAAGGCAAAGACTCCATACTGAGTAGGTTTGGCTGTGGTGTTTGTTGTTTTGAACAAGTCAGAGGGTAGGGAGTGACACTGCAGAAGGGTAGAACTTGCACTCTTGTGCTTAGTTTATGTATTAATAAATGGTTCTAAATTGCTCACTAATTTCATAAAGTATAAAAGTAATATGTCTGAGTTTTGAAGCAATGCTCAGCTGGAAGAGCACTGCCTATATATAACCTTTTCAGTACTGTGACTACCTGAAATAATTCAAATTCTGAGGATCACTTGACAGGAGAGTAATTTTCCATTACTTCCCGTGGTTCCCACAAAGCTTCATCCTTGCTTAATTCTGCAAAAACTGCAAGAATACTTCAGCATTAATTGCAGACATATTCTTCTGCCATGCAGCCTCAGACAGGTCTGAGAGGCTGGTCACTGTTAGTGGAGGAAATAATGGATAATCTGGGACAGGCTGTTCTCTCATCAGTCAGACCTTTTTGATTATATGGCATGATTTTGGAAAACCCAGAAATGCATTGCAGGTAGCTCTAAAATACAGTAATGCTCTCATATATGTGCTGCCAGAGGTAAGGGAAGATTTGTTACAAATGTTAGGTAGCTGAGAAGGCAGAAGGTCTATCCTGTGGAAACATTTGTTCCATAATAGTTGTCTTGGCTCTTTCCCGTAGTGGCCAGCGGCGTGCCAGGCTCCCGCACGGAGCTTACACTTCACGGTCTATGGGAAGAAAAACGCCTCGACGAAGGTCTCTGACTCGGTATGTCTGTCCTTCTTCTGTTGTGATTCAGTGCTGCACTTAATGCTTGACAGGTGAAACTTGCAGGCTTCTAGTGGAGCGTTGGGTTCAAGTACTTTGTGAGACTGAGTTGCTGAAATGCACGGCTCTTTTTAATGAGTTTCCAGCCAGGAGAGTATAACAGATGTAGCAATTGCTGCAGAAGTGTATTGAGAACATCCCACCTGTCCTGCTTGTGTTTTTATGAAACCTGTTTGACCCATCTTGAACTATTTGTGATCACAACAAACCGCTTTGTGTTTCCAGATTTCTACCCAGTACCCCGTGGTGGACCATGAGTTCGATGCAGTTGTTGTGGGTGCAGGAGGAGCAGGTCTGCGGGCTGCCTTCGGTTTGTCAGAAGCTGGGTTTAACACGGCCTGTGTTACCAAGCTGTTCCCCACCCGCTCTCATACTGTTGCTGCACAGGTGAGGCATGAGGCAGAACAAGTGTTTCAAAAATGCCTGCTGTCAGGAAGCTGATCTGGATGTAGAATAATCATAGAATGGTTTGAGTTGGAATGGACCTCAGAGGTTACCTAGTTCCAGTGCTCCCACCATGGGCAGGGATTCCACCCATTAGATTGGATTGCTCTGGACTCCATCCAATCTGTCCTTGAACACTTATAGGAATGGGGCACTTGAACATCTTGTTTCAAGGCCATGCTTGTTTTTCAACTAAATATGCAATATTTATAAACTTTTTGGGGGATACGATATAATAGAATCAGGCTTAATCATGATCATTAAAGATCGTGATTGAAGGACCTCTAATATTGTAAGAGTCCAACCATTAACCTATCACTGCCAAACTTTATATTTAATAACATGTACATTTCATTTTGCTTCCAAGCTAATGTTAGACAAGACACATTTTTTTAATCTCACTTCCAGTTGGT
>VZRX01006658.1:75195-87440 GCA_013398075.1 Notiomystis cincta | reverse complement strand
AACAAACCGCTTTGTGTTTCCAGATTTCTACCCAGTACCCCGTGGTGGACCATGAGTTCGATGCAGTTGTTGTGGGTGCAGGAGGAGCAGGTCTGCGGGCTGCCTTCGGTTTGTCAGAAGCTGGGTTTAACACGGCCTGTGTTACCAAGCTGTTCCCCACCCGCTCTCATACTGTTGCTGCACAGGTGAGGCATGAGGCAGAACAAGTGTTTCAAAAATGCCTGCTGTCAGGAAGCTGATCTGGATGTAGAATAATCATAGAATGGTTTGAGTTGGAATGGACCTCAGAGGTTACCTAGTTCCAGTGCTCCCACCATGGGCAGGGATTCCACCCATTAGATTGGATTGCTCTGGACTCCATCCAATCTGTCCTTGAACACTTATAGGAATGGGGCACTTGAACATCTTGTTTCAAGGCCATGCTTGTTTTTCAACTAAATATGCAATATTTATAAACTTTTTGGGGGATACGATATAATAGAATCAGGCTTAATCATGATCATTAAAGATCGTGATTGAAGGACCTCTAATATTGTAAGAGTCCAACCATTAACCTATCACTGCCAAACTTTATATTTAATAACATGTACATTTCATTTTGCTTCCAAGCTAATGTTAGACAAGACACATTTTTTTAATCTCACTTCCAGTTGGTCTTAAAATTCTTATTTCCCCTTATGTTTTCATTTCATTATACTGCCTCTTTTTTCTTCCCCTTTTCTAAACATTTTCAAAATGCACTGCTGTTGTCTGCTTACAGCATATCTGTTATTCACTGTGTTACACACAAAAAAGCAGGCCAAGGCATTGTGAAACTGAGGAGTTTCACAGGTTTTTCAGGGCCACATTAAATCTGACTTGGTTTCATTTCTTGTACACAGATGCATAACTGGTATGTGGTTTTTAATAAAAATGAGGTGAATTTACTAAAGCTGTACTTGAGTAATGTAATTCCAGAAAAATGGATTTCCATTTTCAGGGAGGGATCAATGCTGCTCTGGGGAACATGGAGGATGATAACTGGAGGTGGCATTTCTATGACACCGTGAAGGGGTCGGACTGGCTGGGTGACCAGGATGCCATACACTACATGACTGAGCAAGCCCCAGCTGCGGTGATAGAGGTGAGACTCGTGGGATTTGATGTCAGCTGGAGTTATAAATAACACAGGCTAGCTTCCAGGGAGAGCTCCTTAAAATAACTTGTCATATTGTGATGCACAAGAGTTTCTGATGTTTGTATCTGGGTTCAACAGCTGGAAAATTATGGGATGCCCTTCAGCAGAACTGAAGAAGGAAAAATCTATCAGCGTGCATTTGGTGGACAGAGCCTTCAGTTTGGAAAAGGGGGACAGGCCCACAGGTGCTGTTGTGTTGCAGACAGGACTGGACATTCACTCTTACATACTCTGTATGGCAGGGTAAGCAGTTCTGAAGTAAACTTGGTTTGGGTTTTTGCATTTGCATTTACTGATTTTTTTTCCCTCTTTCCCCCCAGAGTTTGAAAAAAAAACTCAAACCCAAACCAAACAAACACGAAGCTGTTCACATGTGAATGAGGAATCCAGGGGAATGGCTTAAAGCAGTTCTGGGTTATCTTCCTTCCTGAGGCAATGTGGAAGGATGAAGACAATGGATGCTAACAAGTGCACATTGTCAGATTTGTGGTCTGGACTAGTTCTGCACTGTTTGCACTTTGTGTCTGTTAATTAGACCCAAAGAGAATTTATGTAAATACTGCCACAAAAGCCCTTTTTTCCCCAAAAATTTGACACAGCAGCATTGGGTAACTCTGAAAAGAAGTACAAGCCAGCATTTTTTTTTTCACTCATCTTCAAACTGGGAGGAGGGGGAAACAAGGTGTTAAATGAATTAAGGCCTGCTGTGCATTCCTGAGCTATTTCTTTGGCAAGTAAGTGACTAGTGTTCCAGCCCATTAATTCTACAAACCATAACTGAAGGAAGTGCTGGCTTTGAAAATGGCAGTGAGCTACTTGAAACCAGAAATCCAAGTACCTGGTAGCTACTGTTTTTATTTACTTGGTAGCCAGCTAATTCCTCTCCTCCAGGTTCACACTGTATGTGCTGCTGCAATACAAATGATCCGTGCTGCCAAAGCTGCTCTGATCCCTGAGGACATGAAAGAATCTTTGACTAGGTGCCTGCTGCTCCTGCTGGTTTATTGGGCTCCCGGAGGTGTTTTCCATTTCTCTGGGAGAGCTTAAGTGCAGCGTGCTGGTACATGTGTGGAGCGCTGCAGCTGGCTAATGTGTTGCCAAATGTAAGGTGAAATGACAAGTGCTGCTGACTAGCTCATGACTGCTCAGAATTAACTGCTTTTGCTGCTACTTGTATCTTCTAAAGCTAGAATAGATTAATTAGGAAATTCTGTAATAAATAATTATGAGGAGACAATCTTCCCTGAGAGTTGGTGGGGATGTTTTTTATCCTGATACAGCCTATGTGCATGGACAGTTTTGAAGAGAGATGACTTCAGTAAAAGTTGCTTTTCTGATTTTCCTCCAGTCACTACGATATGATACCAGCTACTTTGTTGAATATTTTGCCTTGGACCTACTTATGGAGAATGGAGAGTGCCGTGGTGTTATTGCCCTGTGCATTGAAGATGGAACCATACATCGATTTAGAGCAAAGAACACGGTCATTGCCACTGGGTAATGTCACTTCATCTGTGATGAACAACTGAAACCTGAGAGTGTTACCAGCTGGAAGGTTGGGTGCTTGTACATGTATTCAGGTCCACAGTGTGGAGAAGATACAATGACTGACAAAACATAATTTATAGGTTCATTGCCTCCAAATTTAAAGGAATATAACTGAATTCTGTCATTCCCTCCCATGAAAGAAGGCACATGCTAATTTTGTGACCAAGTATAAATTTGGCTTGAGGTCTAACTGTGAATTCTAGAACAATGACATAAAGTAAGAATGTGTAACAGTAATATAGATGACTGAGATGGTCTTTGATTTTTCAAAAGTGCTGTTTAAAACAGACATTATTTAATTGCAATGCTACCAGCATGTCTGTCTGTGGATTTCTGAATTTCCTGTAGTAAACAGCTTTTGCCAAAATTCCAGGGACTCTATTTAAGGTATTGCCACTGTAATTCTAACTGGTCTAGGATGAAAATAACTTGGTTGCAAAGTTTATATATGTTTATTAGAATGCTCTTTGTCTCATATCTATTTCAATATGAAAAATATTTATAAATGTAGCTAAATTTATAAAAGGTTGCCTACATAATTTGCCTTTCTAACATGTTTTTCATGCTCGTGTACTTTGAGGTACATAGAATATGTACAGTGCTATTTCTTGGGAGAGTTTGTCCTGAAATTGGGCCGATTGGCTGCTCTCAATAATGTTGGAGGCTAACCTAGATTTTTGCAGCATAATAATTCATGTTTAATACCTGGACAACTAAGTTTTTAAATCTAAGAACATAAAACCAGGGCCATATGGGGGACCTAACTATGTTTATATGCCAGCTTTTATAAAACTGCTAGTGGTAGGTTAAATGAAACTGAATGTATGGATTGAGAGAACTTTCTGAAATAACCTTATTTTTCTGGCAGAAAGGCTTCTGATATGAACCTAACTATCCTGCTTTAGAGTTGGTATTCTTTTTCTTCAACCTTCTGTCACAGCCATTTTTGAAATACAGTTGAGCAAAAGAGGGCTAAACCATCCCCTGTGTTATTTTCTTTTGATTGAACTAGTACAGGAGATGGTAAAACTTAAACACTTTTCTTATTAACCCTTTTCTCTCTTTCCACTGTTGTGCAAACAGCATAGTTTAGTGGTTTACTGATGTTTTAATTTTTCTACTGTGTTCTACTGATGTTTTAATTTTTCTTCCTGCTAATTCTTTTGTCTTCCGTAGTGGGTATGGCCGCACTTACTTCAGCTGCACATCTGCTCATACCAGTACTGGTGATGGCACTGCCATGGTCACACGAGCTGGGCTTCCTTGCCAGGACTTAGAATTTGTTCAGTTTCACCCTACAGGTACAGAATCTGAAATAGTACTTAAAACGTTATTTTTAATGAGTTGAACAGGTTTTTTATGTTGTTTTAAAATGTCACAGAATCACACAACCTGCTGAGTTGGAAGGAACCCATCTGATTCATTGAGTCCAACTCCTGGCCCTGCACAGGACACTCCGAGAGTCACACCATGTGCCTGAGAGCACTGTCCAAATGCTTCTAGAAATTTATCTGGTTTGGTGCTGTGACCACTCCCCTGGGGAGGCTGTTCCAGTGCCCAGCCATCCTCTGGGTGAAGAACCTTTTTTAATATCCAATCTAAACTTCCCTAGATAAAACTTCAGGGCATTCCCTGTCACTGTCACCTGTTACCTCAGAGAAGAGATCAGTGCCTGTCCCTCCTCTTCCCCTCACAAGGAAGTTGTAGACTCTGTTGAGGTCTCTCCTCAGTCTCCTCCAGGCTGAACAGACCAAGTGACCTCAGCTGCTCCTTCTCATTNCATGCAGTTGGTGATTGCCCAGCCCTCTTCATTTGTCGAGGTCCCTCTGCAGGGCCTCTGAGGGAATCAGCAGCTCCTCCCAGTTTTGTACTGTCTGCAGACTTGCTCAGTGTCCCTTACAGTCCTGTGTCCAGGTCATTTATGGAGAAGTTGAAGAGCACAGGGCCTAAGACAGAGCCCTGTGGAACCCTGCTAGTGACACTTTAGTAGTTGCTTGTGTTTAGACTTGTATGCAACTGTAGTTGAATATAAACTTGAGAGTAAGACATAGAATGTGAGAAAGGTCTCAGTTGTTCTAATTTAAAGAACAGTGTTAAATATTTTGAGGTGCTGTCTTTACTAACAAGTTTTATGAATTACAGGCTGAAACCACTTCTTAAACATATGTTTCCATTGTGCTTAATATTTTAGGGGATTTTATACTAGATACTGGAGCAATGGGATAGGTACAAATGTTAGGGAATTATATACTAGAATCTTTTATGAAGTGGGGCAGTTGAAGTTAAGGTGTAGATTTAGAACTGTGGTTTTATAGCACAGGATCAGTATCTAAACTGTGAATAACAATGATCACAAACTAGATTTCTTTTGTAGCTAATTAAATGCTTCATTTTAACTCTTGACATGATTTTGTGTAAATGGTTTGCATAATTTTACAATATTACTGTTACATCACAGAGATCCAATATTCATTTGACTTAGTTAAGGTTTTTCTAGTTAAAGAAGCTTCATTGCTTGAATAATTCTGTAGCTTTTAAGATAATTGTCAAGTGCACGAGTGCACTTTTGTTTTCTTTGATGACCAATGCTGCAGAATAACAGGTAGGCCTTCCTTCTCTAAAGGAAGAGGATAGCAAGTAAGCTTTCATGTTTCACAGCATTTGAAGCCATCCTGTACTGCTTTAGCACAGGAGAAGAGGGAACAAAAATGAGCAAATGGGCCTTGAGAGAATCAATTTCTGGTTTATTAAAAGTCTGAAAATATTTGCTGAAGGTCCAGAAGGTCTTCATAAAATTCTCCTGATATATTGATAGGTGCAGATCACTTCCAGTTCTAATATTTGATATACTGTGGGTTTTCCAAATCAACTTGCTTAGCTTTAGGAAAGAATGTTTGAAAGGAATAACAGCACTTTTTTCTCTGTAGTCTTGCGGGACAGTTCCTGGTGGTATGATTAGGGTGGAATAAAATCTGCCCCTCTGCTCTACATGCATTAGTTTGAGAAGACCTTGTTTATTCAGTGTTCATCACCTTGATTGTGTGGAGAGATCTCCTTTGATGGTGTTCCTTTCCTGAGCAGGTATCTATGGGGCTGGCTGCCTTATCACGGAAGGCTGTCGCGGAGAGGGCGGTATCCTGATCAACAGTCAAGGGGAAAGGTTCATGGAGAGATATGCACCTGTTGCCAAGGATCTGGCTTCCAGGGATGTGGTGTCTCGTTCTATGACCATAGAAATCCGTGAAGGAAGGTTAGTTAAATGCTCTCAACGAAGCTGCAGAATAAATACTTAATCATACTAGACTGTGAAGTGCAGTAGTTCATTTGATAAGCACGTGCTAATTCATGAGAGTGAGCTTTAATGACTGTTAAGCTGATCTGTGTGTAAGGCAGAAATCTTTCTTGTTAATTCCTAATGATTCTGGCAGAGAACAGATAATGGTAAGAGTCTCCTTGAATTCAGTGTGTCTAGAGGCAGTTGCTGAAACAAGTTTAATGTATATGCTCTTACTACAAACAATTAAAATTTGGTGCTCTGTTCTTTGGACTAATTATCCAATTTTTACGTATTTCTGCAGAGATGTAATAATTTAAAGTCTTAAATAATGTGAATTATTGTGAAAAGAAAGCTGGGAGTTGGAAAACGGTCTCAATTCATCCAACTGCCACAGTCTTATTAAATATGCTAGATACTAATTTTTGTCAGATAACATTTGAAAAAGAACTTATTTATTTTGAAACCAATTGGATTAGAAATGCTACTAGTGTTTGTAAATTCATGTTATGTATTCCAGTGATGCTTTTTTTTTGCTAGGGGTTGTGGTCCTGAAAAAGACCACGTGTACTTGCAGTTGCACCACTTGCCACCACAGCAGCTGGCAACTCGTCTCCCAGGGATTTCCGAAACAGCCATGATATTCGCTGGAGTTGATGTCACTAAAGAGCCTATCCCTGTCCTCCCTACTGTCCATTATAATATGGGAGGTATTCCTACCAACTACAAAGGACAGGTAAGGAATACATACCTCTTTTGGGCTGCATTTTCATCAGCATACTAGGAAATTATTTCCCAAATAGAAAAGCATTAAGAATGTTTTTCATAAATGTAAGGATGATTAATACAATTAAAAAAAATAATATAATAATGCTGACAGAGTACTTAAAACACAGTCTTTTTTGTTTTTTTAAATGACTTAATAACCATGTTCCATCTGGAGATGGCAGTTCCAAAAATATCTAAAATGGAAGTTACTGTAATGTCTGACAACAATCCTGTTAATTGAGCTGAGCATAATATAGTTGAAATAGATCAAAGTAGGGCTCTATTGCATTCTGTAAACATGAATTAATATGTATTATTCCTCTGTAGTTCATGTAATCTCAACACTAAAGCAGATCCTCCAACTGACAGTAGTCAGAAGTCAGTGTGATGATGTCCACTAAATTCTTCTCTTTGTGTACTATACTTGTTAAATATCAATGTCAAATTTTGCCTTAGAAGCCTGTGCAGATCAGACTTTATTCCTGTGCATTTCTGACTTGCTGCAGAGTTGTAGTGAAATGGAACCATGCACTCTTCATAAGCATATATAAGGAAATGTTTGGGTTTAGTCCCATCTGTATTTACATACTGCACACATTGCTACTTGCCCTTTAAAACTAAGATATTTCTGTGTTTAGAGTTGGAAGAAACCTTAGGTTGCTGTGTCCCATCCTTACTTGCACGTGGCCTTTGCAGTAAGGAGGTTTGGGCTGTGTCAGACTGTTCAAAAGCTGAGCATTAACGGAGTGTGTGCACTGTTAGGTGATCACACACGTGGACGGGGAGGATAAGGTGGTGCCTGGGCTCTACGCCTGCGGGGAAGCCGCCTCTGCCTCCGTCCATGGCGCAAATCGGCTCGGGGCAAACTCCCTTCTGGATCTGGTGGTCTTTGGTCGTGCTTGTGCCCTGACTATTGCAAATACATGCAAGCCAGGTAAGTCTCACTTCTCTAGAGACGTTTGCCTTCATGATGTAATTCTGCCCAATGAAGAGTGGTCTCTACCTGATTCAAATTCAGAGTGATACAGGCCTAGGCTCTTAGGAAGAAATCAGTGTTTGTGCTTTGTGTAGGCGTGTTCTTTGCCATGCAAACGTTTTGACATTACTGTTTGCTTTGTAATTGAGCCTTTTCAAACTAGAATTGGGCCAATGCTATTGGCAGCAGCAGTGAGGATTTTTGATAAATTAACACAGAATATTGAATGTGAAGACTGACTTCTCTACATCCTGCACCGTCTTCTGCATCAAAATGTAATCTGTTTTACACTCGGCACTTTTGTACAGTGGAATTTGCAGCCGCCTGGAAGTGGCAGTTACATTGCCAGAGCAGCTGGAGTCCACAAGTAGTCAGCTGTCTTCTTCTTGCTTGATGTCCAAACTGCACCAATTGCAGAGACTGATGATTCCTCATGGCATCAGCCTAGAGCTTATGGTGCCTGTTTGGTCTGCCTTTGTGCCAACATTTTTTGGAATCCTTCTGTGGCTCTTTAGAATTTGAAATTGTATTAAGAGGTTTATTAATTTGAATGCAAAGCTGTGTGTGAGATGAACTGTGCTGGTAAGATGCTGTGTTTGCTTTGTTGCCCAGTAACATGTGGCTTCCAGTATTAGAGGCAAGATGCAAGCTCATGTCTAACTTCCAAGCTTATTGACTCATCCTGGTCCCTTACACATCCAAGAAAAGGTGGGAGGTTTGGGGGTGAGGAGACAAAGAAATCATAGCAGAAGGTGGTAAGGACCACAGGCTTATTCCATAGTTCAGAAGAATTTTCAAGTGCTGCTTTGAAGGAATGAACAGCAGAATTTTGCCAAACCTATAAAATCTCTATTAATTGTTACAGGAAAGAATGGGATTCATATTCCACTGAGAACTTTAAATATATGGATACAATTGGTGGGACTTAAGGAAAGTTACACTTGCTGTGTACCTCAGAGGAAGAAAACAGATTATGTTTTAGTCAAATCGGATTTTTAGTAATTGCTCATCCATGAAACTACCAGACACCAAACCCAAACCTGACTACCAAACTTACTGAAATTTTCTTATTAGGAGATCCAGTTCCCTCCATTAAACCAAATGCTGGTGAAGAGTCAGTTGCTAATCTTGACAAGTTAAGGTTTGCTAATGGAAGCATAAGGACTTCAGAAGTGCGACTTAACATGCAGAAGGTAAGTCTGGGGAAGCTCTCAGGGATGGGGTGGGACAAGCTGCAAGCAGCAGTGAGGTTTGGTGACGTGGCAAAGTGCACTGTAGGGTTTGCCATGCAGAAGTAAAAAGTGTGTGAGAAGATTGTGTGTGCAGCAAAGTTTGTGTCACTTTTGTTAATTCCTTCTTCCCTTCATGGTTATTCCCTCATGTAGTTTACCTGCTGTATGATAGAGCGGAGATTCAGTTGTTTGGGCTGAATGGAAGGACATGGGGTTTTTCAGGCTGCAGACAAGTTTGAACTCAGAACAGCTCTGTATCAAGCTCTTCTGGAGCTGAGGAAGTTAAATGCTTTCATAGACAGCATATCAGACTGATTGTTTGTGTTACAGGCAATGCAAAACCATGCTGCTGTATTTCGTACTGGTTCTGTACTCCAGGAAGGCTGTGAGAAACTTAGCCAAATTTATGGTGATCTGGCTCATCTAAAGACTTTTGACAGAGGTAATTTGACAGCAAAGAACACACCTTTCCCAGAGTACTCTGGGAAGAGTGTTGGTGGCTTTGTTTTTTTTCTGTAAACCTAACATACTTCTTGAATCTTTGGCTGAAAATTTTGACCATTTTGAATGTTACAAAATATTTTGTAGAGCCCTACTTACTAAACATGGTAATCATGTTTAGTCATTTTCTGGTTGTGTAATCTTTCAAAGAAGCAGAGACTTCTTAAATTGGATTTAAATGTGTAAGGTATGAACTGCTTGCTCTTAGAGCATGGTGTGAAGTTGTCCAAATGCTAAGAGGAATGGTGAACTTTGTCAGTATCTCCTGAAAAGGCCAAGGAGTTGCAAAGAGGAAGTAAGACTATTCATAGGCTGAAGACTGAGTTTTCATTCTCCAGCTCAGCACATCACAATGAAGACAGATACTGCCATGTCTTGTGGTGTATCTTAAGAGAACTTGGTTATTTGAGTGCAACTGATGATGCACCTTTGGTTCACTCATGTGTGTCTCTTGTCTGTAGACCATCTTCCATAGTATTTTAATATTTTACCAGGTATTGTGTGGAACACTGACTTGGTGGAGACTCTGGAACTGCAGAACCTGATGCTTTGTGCTCTACAAACCATTTATGGTGCTGAGGCTCGCAAAGAGTCCCGGGGTGCCCATGCCAGAGAGGATTATAAGGTATAAATATTTTCTGTGACCTGCATGTAGGATTGAATCTCCCCTTGTTATGTGTCCTCAGATGGATTATTTTAAATTTTTAACTTCTTCATGGTACAGTGTTCAGTGTTAAGATTAGTGTACTATTTGTTTGGGGTCCTATCTGTTCTGCTTTGTCTCTTCTTACTTGTTATTTGTCAAAGGATCAATACATGGAACACTGGGAATGATCTTGAGAAGAGTTCTTCCATGTGCCCATCTGAGTGATTACAGACCTCTAAACCAGGACTATAGTAATAATATCATGGATGCATAAACAGAATTGTCCTGTGCAAGGAAAGTTACCATAGAGCCCTTGTTAAGCCTGAGCATTTCAAACTGGACATGGGCAGTGTTAAGAGAGTTGCTTCTATTCAGAGACACGCTGGGTTACAGGTGTAATTGAAATGCAGCTCATCTTGTGGTTGTAAAGTGATTAGCAGGTACAGCCTCTGGTCTATACCAATCTCATTTTCTCCCTAGCAACGGGTGGATGAGTTTGACTACTCCAAGCCACTCCAAGGCCAGCAGCGGAAGCCATTTGAGCAGCACTGGAGAAAGCACACCCTGTCCTACGTGGATATCCCAACTGGGAAGGTACTTGGAGCTTGGTGCTTGAGGATCTTCTTTGCTGTTAGCAGCTGTTCTCATAAACAGCTCTAGAAATTGTGATAATCCTGCAAATGACTGTCACAAAATCGAACACTTACTCTGTAAGAGCAGTAGCCATAACTGAGAGAAGTTACTCTTGATCTTTGGAAGTGACTTGGCTATTTGAGCTGGAATTTTGTTTCCCCTTATGTCAGGCTAGTTCAAAGGCTTTTTTTTCTTCTAATGGTGACAGAACGTTTTGCTGGGTGTTCAGTAGAATGGCTTTTTGGTACTTCAAAGATAGAAGTGAATTCTGCCCCTCTAAAAATTTTAACTGTTGGGGGTTTTGGCTCTCATTCTCTGAATCCTGCCACCCTAAGTTCTTTGTTCCCTTTTCCTTTAGGTGACCTTGAAGTACAGACCAGTGATCGACAGAACTTTGAACGAGAAAGATTGCCAGACCGTGCCGCCGGCGATCCGCTCGTACTAGCAGCTTCCATCTCACTTGAAACCCTCTCCCAGAGGGGCCAGTGTACATAAGCATAGCACAAGCAAACCAAAATAGTGTTGGCACTTAGCAGTGAATGACTAAACTTTTGTCCAGCTTGTATTCTGCTGTGGCTTACTGTACATTGATTGAAAGTGGAATGCAGGACAGCTTATGTTCTTTCATCCATCTGTCAAAACCAACAGCAGAAACACAAAATGTGTCTAAATAAAGTCGTTACAAGTCTTGTATTTGTGTGAATATGCTGACCTATATATAATTACAATGCTCTTATTGTGAATGTGTAGTTATTTCCATATTTTAAGAGGAAGAAACATGGTGCTCCAGTGACAGGACACGGGGCACTGGGTACAAACTGAAGCACAGGAACTTCCATCTGAATATGAGGAAGATATCTTCGCTTTAAGAGTGGCAGAGCAATGGAACAAGCTGCCCAAAAAGGCTGTGGAATCTCCTCTGGAGATACGAAAAGCCTGGCTGGATGAGGTCCTGTGCAAGCTGCTTCAGGGGGTTGGATTAGAAGACCTCCAGAGATTCCGTCCAACCCCAGCTATTCATTGCAGTAGTTTTAGGTAAGATGGAGATGCTGAATTTTGTGCTGTGGGGCCTTAAGCATCTTAGTTGCTGGTTGTAAGTAATACAGAAGAAAGGAAGATGATGCAGTAGTAACAACTTTGTATTGTCGTTTTATTGAATGAAAAGAGGCTTCCACTTACTTCCTCTGATATAGAATAATATAATATAGAATATAATGTTATTACCCAGTCTTTACTGTCTCTGGAACTTCTGAAGCCATTTTAGTGGCATGCCCTGTGTATTTCCTAAACTGTCTTCTCAGAGGAGCCAAGGGGCAGAAGATTTGCCTAAATATTAAAGCTTACAAGACTCAAATTCAATTTGCTTTTAGTGCCAGGATGTAACTTGTATTAATAGAGCAATTTCTGGCATCATTTATGTGAATTACACAGTTGTTGGAGTGAAGGGTACCTATGCAGATTGTAATGGAACGAAGCATTCTCCATGTTAG
>VZRX01006658.1:50814-70800 GCA_013398075.1 Notiomystis cincta | reverse complement strand
AACAACCAATCAGGGAAAGGCACACATCTGAGGGAAACATAACAACCAATCAGGGAAAGGCACACATGTGAGGGACAGCCAGGGCACCAATAAGGAAGGAGGAAGGCGGGACTAGGGAGGGAGAAACCAGTGGGCCGTCGAGTGCCGCGGAACGTTCCAGAACATCCTACATAAGCAATGAAGGGACACGTACTGAACATGGGAAAATACATATTTAACGTGGAACTTAAGAACTTAATTTGCATTAGATCAACGGAGGGGTGCTGGGAGATCACCCCAGCTACGAGAGAGAGAGGCACACAGACACACAGACAAAGGCCCGATGAACACGAGGGTGCTGCAGCCCTCCAGAGAGCTGAGCCCCTGCAACAGTGGGGAACAGAAAGGATGTGTGAACATAGATGGTGCTTTCTCTATTTTCTGGCCCAAAATCGTTATGTTCTCAGCACTGCTGAGGCCACACCTCGAGGACACACCTGTGTCCAGTTCTGGGCCCTTCAGTTCAGGAAGGACAGGGAGGTGCTGGAGCAAGTCCGGAGAAGGGCAATGAAGCTCATGAAGGGTCAGGAGCACAAGTCCTGAAAGTGTTTGATTTTTGTTTTTCCTTTTCCACAGGCCACTAAAGAGGCTTTTAGGATAGAATATGATACTTTTGGTGAACTGAAGGTCCCAAGTGACAAATACTATGGTGCTCAGACTGTAAGATCTACAATGAACTTCAAGATTGGAGGTGTTTCAGAAAGGATGCCAGTAAGTAATTCAAATCTGTGTTCTGTTCTTTCTTTAGAGTATGTTTTGGATGTGAAAGTGAATGCCTTCTTCATGGGCTCTTGCTGGAAATGTGAGCAACTTTGAATTTTAATTAAAGGTAGAAATTTCATGGCAATATATTGTTCTGCTGAAAATATTTCTTGTTGCATTTAAATAAATTGAATATTACTTTTGAGTAACTTTATGATGTTGCTTTATTTTTTAATAACCAGGATGAATAGAAGTCAGTCTTTCATCTCTACAAAGATGAAAAAGAAAAGGGAGTAATTTGATGTAGCATTTATATAGTTTGTTAGTGAAGTTGTTTAGTATAGCACGAGTTGATATAAACTTAATTTGTCACGAGTAGGTGTGCATAGACCATTAATGAGCACATGCTTTGTCATACACTGACTCTCCATGTACTGAAATGTGTCAGTTTTCCCTCAAAAGGCTGTTTTAGAAAGGAAACCAGTTCAGTTCTAATGCCTGTGACTTTTGATGCACAGAGCATACCTGGGCTTGCAAGGAAAGCTGTGTACTGCCCTCTGGGCTGCTTGGATGAATGTTGCTGTTAGTGGGAGCATAGGTGACCTGATTACTCTCCAGTCTGGCTGATGGACTACTGCTGGACTTAAGATCAGAAAGAGTTTATCAGAAAGATAAACTTCTAAGTTTATCTTAGAAGTAGATAAGCACAAAAAATTGATGTGTCCTTTGGGGGAAAGAAATTGTGTATTTAAACTCACCCTTGTGTCTCAGGTCCAAGTCATAAGGGCATTTGGCATCTTGAAGAGAGCAGCTGCTGAAGTAAATCAAGACTATGGTCTCGACCCAAAGATTGCTAAAGCCATTGTACAGGCAGCAAATGAGGTAGGAACCAGCTGTTCAAAATACTGCAACTGCACTGTGTTTTTGTTGAGCTTTTCACAGGAGGTTGGGGGATTGCATTTCTCATATTGTTAGAGGAAAGCATTTCCTGTTAGTAAATCTTGTTCTCCAGAGATCATTTACTTAATATAATACTTTACTTTCTTTCTTGCATGTAAAGAAATGATAGAATGTTCAAATGCATGTTGCTAAATGCTACCCAAGTGCAGAGTTGTGAGTGACCATTATTTGAGTTGTGATAATACCAGGTGTTTTGCTTTGAATAAATCAACAGATTTGTTTGTCTGGAAGCATTTTCAACAGAGTTCTCTTGTCCTGACTAGCTTAAAAACATTTCAGAGTTTGCAGAAGCCTTATCCTCTCCCTTCCAGCTGTAGCACCTTAAGTCCCAAGACCCAATAGCTTTGGAAATCTCCAGAATATATCCAAGCTCTTCTTGTGGTTTCTAGGGTTCCTCTAGTTAAAGGTGGATTAGAAGTTTTGACGGATTAAGGCTCCTTAGTTTAGATTCATAAATTCTGAAAGTTGTTTGTGGCTTTCTTTATTGTGTTTCAAAACCACTCTTGCTATAATATCCTTTCCCTCACCTCCAAAATAATTTTCTGATACACCTTGAATAGAAAGAGGATCAAGTTACTCTTGGAGGTGGGAATGTTGCCCCTGTATAAGATGGGAAATACAGAAGATCCTCTCTTGAGGAGCATGATTCCAGGAGGACTGATGGATCCTGGTAATCTGATTGTCAAGCCTCAGAGTTGTGGCTCCTTTGTTTTTCTGAGGCTTTTCTGTGTGGGGGTGATATTTTTGAGCACAGATTTTGGTACTGTCACAAACACATGTTTGGAAAACTCTCTAAATGTGTCTAAGATCCATCAGGCCCCCAAAAAGGTTGATCAAACAGGAGAGTGCCTTACAGGAAGGAGGTGTTTGATTCTAGCAGCCATCTGCTGGCTGTGTTGCTGCAGCATGTGATGTCTACAGGTGTAAGAGGTCTGGGACTTCCCTGTATGCAATTTCTTTATTGAGCAATATCAGAGGCAAATTACACAGAGAGAAGATGTAACCTAAAGTACCGTTTAAAAATATTTTCTTTCTATGTAGAACATGAAATCAAATTCTATATATCTCTGTATTTCACAATTCAGTGCCTTCAAAAAGCATAGCAAAAATGTTTTCCCTTTCAATATCTGGTATTACATAAAACTGTCTTAATTATTCTAGTGTAAATTCACTAGTTGTTATATGCAGATTTAAAAATATAATGGAGAGCATAATTTTAATTATGGCAATAGTATTTTCAGGTTTATGCTTTTAGTTCTTTCTTCTTGTGGAACAACTCTTCTTTCTTTTTTCCATTGTAGGTAGCTGAAGGAAAATTAAATGATCACTTCCCTTTGGTGGTGTGGCAGACTGGGTCTGGAACTCAAACCAATATGAATGTCAATGAAGTCATCAGCAACAGAGCCATTGAGATAATGGGGGGCACACTGGGAAGCAAAAAGCCAGTGCACCCGAATGATCATGTTAACAAAAGCCAGGTTGTCACACTTGTGTTATACTGCTTTTAGTTTTCAAAAGTTTTGTGTCTTTGAACTGTGAATTTTTAGTTTTCTTGTATCCACTGTAAAGATGTAAAAAAAAAAAAAGTTCTGTGGACAGTTTTGGCTACAATTTTCTGGTTGTTTTTCAGTTCAAATGAACTTTAAGATGTTTGTCAGTGACAGCATGAGCTTTTCAAATTAAAAACTTTGAACTCAGTCACGATAGATAAATTCACACATAATGTATTACACAGTGGTGGCCTTGTGACAACAACTGCTACAGTCTTAAAGAAGTTAAATATAGGTCCAGTTTCTAAAAGCTGGATCGTGGCAGACATTTTTGTTACACTTCATTCTTAAACTGCACCTAATCTGAAGGAACATTTAACTCATTGACTTGGTTGTTTCCCTTCCTGATCCTTTGTGCTTACTCAGTATTCTCTGAACTATGGATTTAACATCATCAAAGCAACACAGATGTTTTAAAGTCACCTACAACTCCTTTAAACTCATCTGTCCATTTGTTAGCTATCTATTACTACTACAGTAATTATTATTTTGTCACAAGGTTGTTGTGAACAATCTATTAAATTTAACTTTCTGTGGGTATAGTCATAAAAAGCTGATTTATCAATAAGGAACTGACCTTGTGGAACACTCCTGAGTCGTTTACTCATAGTTTAGTTTCTAATTCTTTATGAGATAAAGAGAATAAAGCCTCACATGTACATCTTACAGCAGCAATGGTGAGAAAAGCTTGTATATTAATTTCTTGGATTTTCTCCACAGAGTTCAAATGACACTTTCCCCACAGCAATGCATATTGCTGCTGCCCAGGAGGTTAATGAGGTCTTGTTACCTGGACTAAAGAAGCTACAGAATGCACTCGAAGGGAAATCTAAAGAGTTTTCCCAAATCATAAAAATAGGGCGCACTCACACGCAAGATGCTGTTCCACTTACACTTGGACAGGTAAAAAAAATAAAATTATGCATTTCTTTGGAAAATTCAAACTTAAGGATGCCTAAAGTAAGCTGATAGTTTTAGATAAAATACAGGAAAATGGCTGAATCTCAGCCTGAGTATTTTCAGTCTGTACTGGAGGTTGCTGGATATGCTGTACTCTAATAAGTGCTATTAATTGTTTTTCCATATGTGTTTTATTTCTAACAGTAGTAAAATATAAATTATTTTTAAATCATGTGTTATTACCAGATAGCACAGCACAGTTTTTCTGTTACACTGGCATTGCAGGGAAGAGGCAGTTGTAGTCTGTAGTCTATAAATGTATATAAGTTATGTTTTTCCAATACACAAAACTACTAAGTATTGTGAATGAAAATCTTTGATACATGAGCTTGTGTGTATGTCTGTATATATATATATATATATGATGGTAAATCTTCTAATATTGCCAAGAATGGCTTATATTTCAGTAATTTAGTAATTAATTAAACTACTTAAACTGAAATGACAGAAAACCAGGTAGAATTTATGGATTTTTTCTAAGAATACACAGGTGGGGTTTTTACTAATTAAAATTAAGTGATCAAAGCCCAAGATCCATTTCTCTGTTTGTACTTTGAAAACATTGATGTAATCTTGGAGCTGATTTACTATGGAATCACATCCTGCCAAGTACACAACTGAAATAAAAGGCAAGAGAAAGATGCATTATATGTACACTTTTATATACTCAGATTGTCTTTATGCATAGTTGTTTGTAGTGTGGGAGCAGTCTTTTTAATAGATATATACTTTCCCTCTTACTGAAAACATGCTTAGATTGGGTGCTCTCAGGTTTTTAAAGAAATTAGTCAAATCATGTTAAAAATCTAAAGTAATCTAGATGCTTGTTCTTGGTTGTTGTCTTTGTTCCTTAACTTTGCCCTCCTTTCTTTAAAGGAATTCAGTGGCTATGTGCAACAAATTAAATATGGTGTGGCTAGGATTGAATCCACCATGCCAAGGGTGTATCAGCTGGCAGCTGGTGGGACTGCAGTTGGCACGGGATTGAACACAAGAATTGGCTTTGCTGAGAAAGTTGCTGCTAAAGTGGCTGAACTGACGGGTGAGGAATGGTACATGGGAGTGAGTGATCAGTCAAGCAGTGTATGTAACATACAGTCAAATTCAACCAGAATCTTTCCAATTCCCATGCCCCTCATAAGCTTAAACTGTATTTATATTGTAACATGAAACTTTTGTTAACGCCGTGTGCTCTATGCTTTCTACTTCGGATTTTTCATGCAATGTATCTTTATAATTATACTCAGTGCATTGGAAGTGACTGAAATGATGGTGTTTATCCCAGCAAGGCTCTTTGGATATGGATACAGTTTCAGACTTCTATTATTAGCACAACTGTGATGCTTCTGTCTTGATCCTTGCTCTCTGGCTCCCTTAATTTACAGTGACTTGGTGCAGAAGAATGAAAAAAAACCTGCTTCCAAAGTCACTCTGTTTTTTCCATGTGAAGGAGTAGAAGTTAACTTGAGTTTTTGATTCTGTCTTACAGATCTTAAAACTTAATTTACAGTGCAATAATTTTTTGATCTATAAACCAGATCTTTTGTGTCACAGTATCAGTTTTCAAAATGCTCCCCAAACAAATGTGTACATCTGTCATTTACATTTGCTGTAAAATCTGAAATTGCTTAGTGATAGTATTTTTGTCTTAATGGATGTATTATTCACTGTCTTTCAGAGGATCAAGACTTTTCTTGTACCCTGAAAGAGAAGTAACTTGCTGTAAACAACAGCTGGCAGGAGCAGTACAGGGCATGTTTTGGTGGTGTTAGGAAGCTCTCCCATGCCAGTGGATGTTTTGTGTCCCGTATGGGCAGGTTGTATGAATAGGGCAGACTCCTGAAGTTCCTCATGCTCTTACAGAGGATGTTTATTGGCAAGGACAAAAGGAAGAGTGTGGACAGATGTCTGTAACTGAAAAGGTAGCTGTGCAGTTCACAAGTCCATGCAAATTGGGTGGAATTCAGTGTTTGTCAGGAAGTGCAAAACGAGAAGTTATGGGAATTATGCTGCTCTCCTTCAAACTGGTGCTGAAAGCTCAGATCAGTCATTGTGGGGGGCAGAAATCTGTCCTTAGTGATGTCTAATTTTTTACAGACCCATTCTGCTGGGACTGTCCTTCCAGGGCAAAGTCCTGAAGCACTGTTTTTCATCATGGAACCTAGGCTCACATGTCAGGCATTTAATTAACAGAAACAGAGCTCTTCTTCCATTGCTCCTGGGCTCTTGCTGTTGGCAGGCAGCCTCCTAAGTCTGAACCAGCTTTCCCATGGTCTGGCTGGTTTATTGTTCCCTTCCAGTTCTGATACTGAGATTTTTTTTCTCTAAGTAGCTAATTCCATTGTGATTACTTCTTACTTACCCTAATGCCTGCACTATGTGGCAAAACCATCTATTTTTATAACTGAAAGCATCACAGCAATTAGTGGTCTGAAGTATCCAGACTTCATGCAAGAAATGCATAAATAGGGCTAACTTCTGAAAGACTGTTGGCATTAATAATATACTGTGGTGCAGAAGCAATGCTTAGAATGCAACACACTATGAAAGCTTGAAATGTATACCTTTGTTGTAGGTAGATGCTCAAGTTTTATACTCTTCTATATTTTAGTGACTTTCATTTGTCTTTTTGTATTTACTTTAAGAAATATGTGAAGCTCTAGAGGAAAGAGATGATCTTAGAGGGTTGTTAATTTTTAATTTTTCTAAGATAGTTACGTGTTTGGTTGGTTTGTGTCTGCAAGGAGTTGCTTCACTGGTTTAATGTTTACACCCTCTCCCTGTAGGTTTGCCTTTTGTCACTGCCCCAAATAAGTTTGAAGCTCTTGCAGCTCATGATGCTTTAGTGGAGCTCAGTGGAGCCATGAACACGGTGGCGTGCAGCCTGATGAAAATAGCCAATGACATTCGCTTCCTGGGCTCCGGGCCACGCTCGGGGCTGGGAGAGCTCATCCTGCCTGAGAATGAGCCAGGGAGCAGCATCATGCCAGGTACAGACAACACATAGGCAGAAAAACAACGTTTCTTTTTTTGGGGCCACTGTCTCTGAACAGTGATGGTGTTTACCAAACACCATCACAAGTGTCAGTAAGTCCATGATTCTCTCAGGTTTTATCTGCTGCTGTATTTTACCAAAATCTGTGTTCATAAAAATGCTTGCCCAGCTGTGTGTTGGCAACTGTATGGGGGAGAGTAATGCCTATAAGAATATGGCTTTATTAATACAAGCATACTTCTCAAAGCCTTCTTTTAGAATTGCAAGATTTTTACAATTTTAGGTAAAGGTTTTTCTGAAGTAATCTTTAATTTGTGAGTTGTAGCAGTACTGTCATTGTAGCCTGACTTTGGGCTCTACTTCCTAGCATTCCTATCTAGTGTTACACATTCACATCTTCCCTTCTGCAATGATCCCATAGTATGGGAGGATAAGAAAGAAAGGAATAATACTAGTAATCATTCCTTTCCTCTCCTAAAAAAGTATGTATATATGAATATTGTACATCCAAAACTATTCTAAGATTGTTCCTCCTGTATGACAAAATATAAAAGAAAGAGGTCAATGAGCATATCTGGCTCTAAAAAAAGCAAACAATGAATGTTCTTGCTAGGATTATATCTAAAAATTAAGTCATAAAACCATAAAACAAACTTGTTGGGAGGCCACTCTAACTTGGTTTATTTGTTGGGTTTGGTGGGGATTGGTTTTTTTTGGGGGGTTTTTCTATTTTGCTTTTTTTTTTTTTGACAAAGTGAACTAACTTTATCACAAAGTAATTCTATCAATAATACTTTCCTTAAGTTCATTAAGCTGAGTGAGATTTGTTAGTGATCTCCCAGAAATGCCAACTTGCTCATGTAAAAACAGGTTAAGAACTGTGGTGATGAACAGCTGCTTAGCTCATGCCCATGAGCTCAGATGTAGCTCTGAGTCTTGGGAGACTGCTGAAGCAGCCATAGCTGTTTTACAACTCCTAGCTGAAAATACTGGAGCAGTACAGTCAATTTAATATCATGTGTGGAAATACCTTATTTTCTGTGATGTGCAGGTACAGATGAGCAAGACAAGTTACCTCTTACAAAACATTTTCTGTTGAATGTGATTTGGTAGAAGGCTGCTGGTGGTTGGATGGTTGGTTGGTTTTCCCCCTTCCTTCTCCTTTGGTAACCTTTTTCTCTCCCTTTCCCAACCAGGAAAAGTGAACCCTACACAGTGTGAAGCTGTGACCATGGTGGCAGCCCAGGTTATGGGAAACCACGTTGCTGTAACTGTAGGAGGAAGCAATGGACACTTTGAACTGAATGTCTTTAAGCCCATGATGGTAAGTTCATGAAGTTTATGTATCTAGGACTTTTAAAGTAATTGTTTGTACAGTCAGATAACTTGTGGACAGAAAAAGCCCTCAGTGAACACTTGAACACTGCCAGGATTGGGGCATCTGCAGCATCCCTCAGATCCTATTCCAGTGTCTTACCACACCCACAGTAAAGAATTTCTCTATGATATCAAGCCTAAATTTTCCTTCTTTCAGTCTGTACCTATTGCTCCTTATCCTGTCACCACAGGTCCTGACAGAGAGTCCCTCTCTGCTTTCCCTGTAGGCCCCCTTCAGATACTGGCAGGAAAATAGCCTGTTAAATGAGTTGAAGTTGCAAGGAGGGCACTGGTTATGCACAAAGGTGCCAGAATGTGCAACTAGTAATATCTGAATTAAATAATTGGCATTTCTTTTCTTGTTTTTTTAGATTAAAAATGTTTTAAACTCTGCAAGACTTCTAGGAGATGTGTGTGTTTCTTTCACTGACAACTGTGTAGTTGGAATCCAAGCCAATACAGACAGGATCAACAAACTGATGAATGAATCTCTGATGTTGGTAACAGCACTAAACCCACATATAGGTAGGTTTAAAAATTTCAGAAAGTCAGAATATACTGAAATATTTTATGGTAACGTTATTTTGTACACTTTATTTGTATTTTCACAATGCTTGTGACAGGCCAGGTCAGGTCAAAAATTAATTTACTTCAGCATCACCAGTTGCTGTTGTAAAAGTTGTGTTCTTGCATTGGCCATGCCAGGGTATTAGAAAAATAACTGATTAGAGTCAAAAAGAGATTGGGAGAATTTGTGTACCTGTTCTCCTAAACTGACCTCTGAAAATGATGAGTGAAAGATTACAATATGAGAATTTTTTTTAAGGGAGGAGGTCCCATAAATCTTTGATCTAAATGAATCATGACCAAAATAACAAAATTTACTTTCACTTTAAGTAAGGAGTTGGTGTAAACATTTGGTGTGCATTTCTGCAAGTTGAGTTAAGCAGTAATGCCCAGCAAATAAGTTTCTAAAGATAGTGTCCCACATTTCTTTCACCTCTAATGAATCATCTGAAATTGCAAATGGATAACTTGTTGGTTTTGTTTTGTAACAGGATATGATAAAGCAGCCAAGATTGCCAAAACTGCACACAAAGAAGGGACAACGTTAAAAGAAGCTGCTATAAAGCTGGGGTTCCTTACATCAGACCAGTTTGATCAGTGGGTGAAGCCTAAAGATATGTTAGGTCCTCAGTAACTGCTGTAAAAAAAAAGTGTTCTTAATATAAATAAAATAAATATGATATCATGGAATCCATTAGTTGGAAAAGGCCTCTGAGATCATTGAGCCCAACCAATGACCTAACACCACCGTGCCAACTCAACCATGGCACTAAGTGCCTCATCCGGTGCGGGGGCAAACACCTCTCTGGATGGCGACTCCACCACCTCCCTGGACAATCCATTCTCATGTCTAATCACCTCTTCTGTGAAGAAACTATTTCAATGTCCAGCCTAAAGCTCCCCTGGTGCACCTTAAGACTGTGTCCTCTTGTCCTGTCACTTCTTACCTGGGAGAAGAGGCTGACCCCCACCTGGCTGCACCCTCCTTTCAAGTAGGTGTAGAGAGTGATAAACTCTTCCAGGCTAAACACCCCCAGCTCCCTCAGCTGCTTCTCACGGGACTTGTGCTCCAGGCCCTTCATCAGCTCCAATGCCCTTCTCCGGACTTGCTCCAGCACCTCCATGTCCTTCCTGAACTGAGGGGCCCAGAACTGGACACAGCCCTCGAGGTGTGGCCTCAGCAGGGCCGAGTACAGGGGGACAGTCACTGCCCTGGTCCTGCTGGCTACACTATTCCTGATTTACAGCGAGGTTTTGCTGCACTTTACACGTTTTCCTGGCATTTTTGACAGATCAGCTCAGCTGCTCTTATAGGGGTGATTCCACACTGCGAGCAGGCGCTGCAGGCCCAGCAGTTGGCTACAAGGGGATGTGTTGCGGGAGAAAGGCGTCCCCGTGTGCGGGGCTGCGGAGGCTCCCGAGGGGCCAGCGAGCGACGCCCGCCGCCGGCCAGCGGGGGCGGGATCTCGGGGCTGCGGCGCCGGGACAGCGCTTCCTGCTTCNCGCCCCGCTCCGAGCCCTGTGCCGTAGGCAGGGACACCTTCCTCTAGAGCAGGTTACTCAGAGCCACACCCGGCCTGGCCTTGGGCACTGCAATGTAACTGCGCGGTGTGTTTGTGTGGCCGCTCACGTCCACAGGGATGTACCTTCAGTATGTCCATACCCCGCGTCTGGGTTTGTGCCCTGTGCCTACGAGCGCATCCCATCAAAAGCGAGCGTGGAAGGCACGGCTCTCCTTCCGTCCTCGGGGATCTTCTCAGCCTTTCCACCTGAGGAGTTTGCTGATTGTACTGTAGCTAACTCCTGCCCCGGCGAGTTGTGGCAAGGCAGGGGCACGGGGATCGGTCTGTCCAGTACAGAAGAGCGTTCTGTCTCCTAGGGGTGAGGAGGGTTGTGTAGGGCTGATGGCGAAGGTGTGTGCAGGGGGACAGATCAGCAAGCTCAGACCAAGTAAGAAACGCTCAGGAAACACCTGAGAAAACACTTTACAGCTGTTGTTGTGCTGGCCTGTCTGCAGAGAGGGTTAAGAAAAAGTGTTAAGATTTCTCTTGTCTTTTTTTTGACTTTAAAGTTTATTAAGAAAACTGTAGCATGGGTTTGCAGCTCCTTCTGTTTTAACCTAATTTTTAAAAGTGAAGAAAGAAAATGGAGTTTCTTGATTATTTCTGTCAGTAATGGTTGTGGTATAAATGTAGGTTAACTAAGCTTTGTCACTGGAACCTGGCGACAAACAGTTTCCATGGAAAAATCACAGTTTTCCTCTCAGAAGGTTTATTTTGCTATCCAGTGAAGAGACTCTCTAAATGAAATACCTAATATTTGTCAGTGCTACCTCCAAAACTACACATCAGTCTCTTGTGTATGCCACTGGCTGGTATGGGCAGAGAGAGAAGTGGTCATAATGTTTGTCCTGGTACTTTATCTTAACTGACAAAGAATCTGTATTGCTTTTTAAGAGCATTGAGCCCAAACATAACTCTAAATATGTTTAGTTAGAACAGTGAATAAAGCATCTGATTGAAAATCAGGATTAGTTTTCCCATTGCTACCAAGAAACGCTTTGGTGGATGACTTGAATTCTAAAATCTATCTGAGATACTGTTATAAATTCTTAAATTTGCTATTTTGGCAATATAAGTGAAGGAGCAGAAAGCCTTGTTTCCCTCACAACTCCTTATTAGTCTTTTAGAGTTTTCATGCTTTTTCAGTTTTTAACAGTTCCAAGTTAATATCTATTTCGAATGTCGAGGTAAATCAAAAGAAAATTTAGATAGGTCAGCAGCCTGTCTTCTGCTAAGAGCCTGTTCAATCCTAGAGGAGTTTTGGGGTGCATAAAAGTGCAATTTAAACAGCTGTTTTGATAGCCAACACCAGGAATTTAGGTTTTTTTCCCTAAAAGAAATCCTGCTTAACACAGTTTTGATCCTTTTTTAGTTGTTTGTAATTGCACTGTCTGAAAGTTTGACTATGCAAGACAGCAGGTTAACCAAAAAGAAGAATTTCAGGTTTATATTATGCATGTGATGACTTTGGCAACCAAGGATGAGTTACAGGGTGGTTTTTAAAAGATGAAATCGAGAGCCTGTGCTGGTCAGCTCTTGAGAAATGATTGCTGGTTGCAAGCACACCCCTTAAAGGTGGGTCATCACAGAAAGTCTATAAACCACCCTGTTTTGGTGCCTTTCAATTTCTGTGGATGGAATTAGAATTTAAGATGTTTCTGTATACTAGTAAGCATGGGGATGAACACTTCCTCTTAGCAGTTTGAAATTTATGAATTAACTTTTTGTGCCAAGTGATATGCAGTAATCTGTCTGATTTGTGAAAGCCTTGCTGTCTTTTCACAATAGTGGAGTCTCTAGGATAGGTTCTGCTACAACTACAGACTTGATTAGATTCTTTATCTTAAATTACACATGAGTTACTATTGAAGAGAGTTGTCTGATACATTAAAAATCTTGTACTATTTCTTTACAGTGTTAAATCCAACGGTTTGGAGGGTTAACTACTGTTGCTTCTGGGGTGTTTTCTGTATTAGACACCTTTTGAAAGAGTCAAATGGCTTTGTAAGATCTCTTACCATGTTAGTTGAGTGGTAATTAGCCATTAAATGGCAGTTAGGAAAAATATTTGGCAAGCAGTGATTAATGTAACATTTGTTAAAAACAGAGACAACTCTTAGGCAGTAATCATGCCTATGTTTTGATGTTCTTTCCTGGGTAGACAAGTTTAGATAACTCAAATTCACTGCACTTAAAGGCAGGGGTTTTTATGCTTGCTGGCAAAGCACAATCAGATGACTCAAAGCTGTCACGAGGCTGGTAGGAGGAAAGATGCACCAGGAAATAAAGCATTAATAGTGTTTTTATTTTTTATTCTCTGAAAAACTCTCTGAACTTACAGTTTTTCAGAGTAGTAAATAGGAAACATGGGAACAAAAGGCTAATAGTTGTGACAACAGTGTTAAAATTCAGGATAATTTTCTTTTCTGTAGGTTAAGGCCCTTCTGTAGCAATGAAATGTTTCTCACTGTGCCTTATTTGTGAATAATGGACAGAAGCCCTTAAAGTCCCAATACACAGTCTGGTTTTTTGGATAAATTATATCCATTCTCCCCTTCTGTCCAGTCTCATTTTTGAAAGCTGAGATCCCTTGTCACATGTGCATGAAATTCTTACATAGTTAGTCAATGTAGGAGGTTCTGTCTTCGTTTCCTGCTAGTACTGCTTGAAAGAATCATTATAGAAATAAACCAAATAAATTTTTCCCCTGTGGAGGCTGACCACAAAGATGCTGTTAGCTGATGAAGATCTTGAGGAGGTGTGCCATGCTTTGAACCTACAGGGGATTTAAAATCCCACATTTGTCTCTTTCTTGCTATGAGTAAAATATTTGGCATAATAGAAAGTTTAATACAAATTTTTCAATGCCAATTGTGACCAAGTACTTTAGTGTCTTGTGTGGAATGTTCATGTCAGATGTTCTGCTCAGGATGCCTCTGGCAAATGCATGTTGCTGTCATAGAGCAGGCTTTTAAAAGGGTCATTGAAACACTGAAATCAAAATCCACATAATTGTACATGCTTAGCCACACCATTAGCAAGGCAGAATTGTAAATTTGCACTGATCTGTCTTATGCTATAATTGGAATGTCATTACAATCTAATCCCTAGAGAGGCTGCTTGGAATGAGAAGTTAATAAGCTTTATTTTGTTGTTTCCAGAGAAAGGTTGTGGTAGTCAGTTCATGTTAAAAAGGCCTTTTATGAATTGGTGTATGCTGTTAGAACTACCTATTCCCATGCTTGGTAATTGTCATTTTTAACCCTCTCATGGTGAAGGGTTAAACTCTATCCCAAATGAGAGCTCTGTGGAATGCCAGCAGGGTACACCTAGAAGTTTTCCATACCACTTTAGTCCCTGGCACTGTGTGTTACTGGACATTCCTGAGCAGAGACCTGCCCTGAGCGGGTTTGCAAGGGAGCAAACAGAGCGTCTCAGTGGGGAGAACAGGAAACGATGGCAGAGCTTCCTGCAGCCTCAGAGGGTTGTTTCTTGGGCTCCTTTGCAGAAGTTGTTCCACTTGATTCTGGGTTTGGATTCTTGCAAAATCTCATCTGTTTATAAAACCACTGAGTGAAGAAACAATTCAGTTAGAAACACAAAAAACCAGAGGCTGTTCTTATTATTGTCCGTTACCTCAATAAAACTTTAATGAATGTTGTTTTCTTTGTTTTCCCCCTCATGTATTAAAGGTGGATAGCAGAGCTGAGTCAATTGACAAGAAAATTGCTAGGCTTGATGCAGAACTAGTGAAGTATAAGGATCAAATGAAGAAGATGAGAGAGGGACCTGCAAAGGTAAGAATCTTCTGTGGAATTTCAGCATGAGAGGATGTGACTCACACTTCTTGTCATGTGATTTAGCCAGTTCATCAGGTTCCTAAAACTGCATCTTGCCCTACAGATGAGATCTTGCAGGATTATTTTTATTAGACATAACTCTTTGAACAGTGTTTTCATTGATTTTTATTTGTTCCAGAGTGTAATATAATTCCTCCATGAGAAGTAACTTCTTTCCCTTCTTCCTTGTTACCCAAATTAAGTCTGGCAGAGAGGCTGTTTTGTTTGTCACCAAAATAAAAAGCTCCACACTATACCTAAAGGGAGTAGGGCAACCCATTTCTTAAGGGGATGAACATACAGTGTAAAATGTGTCTGAAAACAAGCATATCTGATATAATCAGTATTGTTAAAGTACCTGCTGCAGCATTATTTGATGCTGACCATTAAAATGTGTTAATGAAAGATAATCCTGATGGACTGAGATTCACATTTTATTCTCCTTCCTGGAAACATAAATCAGAAGCTAGAAAGTATTTTCTACTAGAAGCTTTGTGTACTCTCTTGTTAATCATTAATGCAGGCCAAATGCTGACTGTAAGTTATTGTTAAACTCTTGGCACTAGTAACTGAGGAATCTTTTGGAAAACTTAAATCCAATGTGTTAGGTTTAAACAGCATCATCAAGTGTAAGGTCAGATATTTTTTCTAATGTAATACTACTGTGTCTTTCAGAATACAGTAAAGCAGAAAGCATTGAGAGTGTTGAAGCAGAAGCGAATGTAAGTTGAAACCTTTCTCAGTTTGTGGTTAATAAAAGGTTTTTTTCTTTTTATTATGAAGGCACACCTTCATTTCCCTTTCCAGTACTCTCCTGAGCATTCTTTAAAGGAAAATGCTGAAGAAGCCTTTCAGAAGAGTCTCCTTACAGATTTCACATCAGCATATTTATGATTTATATGTCAGTATATAAATTTGGATTGGTACAAGATGACCTAAATCTGCTCATTATTACAATTATGTTTGGCTCCTAAACTTTCTGAGAGATTGCCTCATTTTATATTATTAATTGATTAGTGTAAATTGTGTATTTGATGACCTAGCTCTGGTTTAGTGGAAATTTACCTGTTCTCTATGGACACCTTTGAGGACTTGAGCAGATGTAGTGCAAGGTAATTATGTCTGTGCAGAAACCCCCAAATGGACAGGATAGATGATCCTGTGGTCTGGTCTTGTCTAGTGTACTGTCTGGAAAGTGTGCAGCAACAGATCCAAAGGAAAGAATATCAGAGCATGGCAAGTGTTCAGCAATGTTTCATTGGAATCTCTCATAGTCCATGAACTGCAAATCTAAGAAGCTGTCTGAGCCAAAGCTCCCATCATCTTGTATTTCATATACCTCAGATGAATTTATGGACTCACTCAATTACTTGTTAAGTATTAGTGAAGTCTTAACATCTGAAATATCATATGGCAGGCATGTGGTACTTTATTTAGATGTTATGAGGAGGACTGCTTGATTCTGGTTTTAGGGCTTCTTTTTCTGGTTTTTGACTGTGCTGCCTGCTGATCTTCATTGGTGGGAATACTGGCCCCCCATAATAGGCTACTGTCATGTCTCTCAGTCATTTCTTTCTGATCTTGTGGACCAGTAATAGATGCAGTTGTCCTGTAGGTTTTGCATGTGGGTCCTCCTTGTCTTTCAGACCTCCTGCTTTGCATGTTAGAAGGACTACTGGTTCATTTTTATGCTTTCGTTCTTTTGCTTAGCTTGACATAGTTTACATTCTTGATTTGATAAAAGTTTACCTTTCAGAAAGATGATTTCTTAATTCTTAAAGTCTCTGTTTTCTCTGTGGTTGGCCTTAAAGGTTTCCTTTTGGTACCCTATCCTCCCCCTCCTCCCTGCCCTGAAAAACTCCAGTGTGGAGCCACAGTGGTTTGGATAACTTGCCAGCTCTTCCATTCTCCTTTCAGCAGTAGTGAGCATGGCTTGCCTGTCTACCTTATGGTGATTAAACTTTTGCTGTATCCTCACCTACTTTGTCAGTCTAGGCAAATATGGGGTTGCTGTCAGTTAAAACAAAACTTGGTTCAGGAATGGCTTTGTCTGCTTCAAGTACACAGAAATGCATAATGGCCAGATTTTTATGAAGCTGTTTATTCTGCAATTGTGTATAATAAGTAAAAAAAACCCCAAACCCCCAAACAAATCTATTCCTATCTTTAGACTACTGCTGATGATTTTTCAGCTCTTAAGAAATTAGGAGCGTTTGTGGTAATAAATAGTGTGGTGTTTTAAAGCCATTATTTGCCTTATTTTTCACAGGTATGAACAACAGAGGGATAATCTGTCACAGCAGTCCTTTAATATGGAACAAGCTAATTACACTATCCAGGCACTGAAGGACACAAAGACAACGGTAACAGTTTGTTAATCTCACACTTGTTTAATTTGTTTAATTTGCACTACAGCCAATACAAGCATGATGTTTGACTCTTCTAGGTGGATGCAATGAAACTGGGGGTGAAAGAAATGAAGAAAGCTTACAAGCAAGTCAAGATTGACCAAATTGAGGTGAGCTTTTATAGTTTAAATAATTAAAGAACAAAAATAATGTACTGAAATAATGGTGAGGTAAGATGACTATTTTGGTTCACATGAGTTTGTCTGTGTTTTTATGGGACCACCATCATAATTCCTTCCTGATTTTTCTGGTACTGCACAATCAGTGGTTTGCCTTATTGTACTGATTGTTGTTTCCTTGCTGGGCTAATCTTTAATCTCTCCTCACCCTTTCTTGCACTTCAGCATAAATGTTTGTGGATACTTCCTGCTGTGGCTTTTTTTGTCCTTTTTTGTTTCTCTATACTAGTAACATGCAGAGTAGTCCTTTACCCCCCCCAGTCTGAGGCAGTGCCTGATGAAAAAGAAGAAAACCTAAAACAAACAAAAAACCCCACTAACTAAACATTAGCAAGGGCTGGCCCTGACTTCAGAAAATGCATGAAAAGTCTCCCATAAGATCTCTGAATATAATTTCAAGTAAGCTCTTGCCCAATGCCAGTGCTGAATTCCTTTAAGTTCTCTTTCCTGTTCCCATTAATAAATGGCCTGCATTGTAAACCTTTGGGCAAGTATTGTTTCCTTACCTGTACTCAAGTACAGTGCCAGTAAGTATGCTAATGTGTCTTCTAAATTCTGCTGTGGCACAACTCAGGTTTACTGCTTGTTTTCCAGATGGTAGATTTGTCTGAATTTCATACCTTTTCTGCTTTTCAAGTACTCTTGTCCTGAATATGTGTGTCTTGACTTGTATTAATACTGCTTCAAAAAATGATTTACGCATTAAAAAATTGAGTGCTTTTTACGTTGGAATGACTCAACTGAATTTGAGCAAATGTGGACCAACTGAAAATGATTCTTGCTTCAGGACATACAAGATCAATTGGAAGATATGATGGAAGAAGCCAATGAAGTCCAGGAGGCACTGAGTCGTAGCTATGGAACACCAGAGATTGATGAGGATGATTTGGAAGCAGGTTTGGAAGGGGGAGGATGATCTTTATATTTACTGAATATAAAAATAATCACACTGTCATACAGTGATTTTTGTATTTCACTGGTCAAACGCTTTAAATGTGTTTTAAAAAGCTTTAACAGCTCTTTTTAAACATTAAAGCTGCATTTCCTTTAAGAGAAGTAACAAGAGCATAAGACAAGCATGAGACACCTATGGAATGCTACAAGGCAGGGAGGGAAGAAGGTTCTCTCCAGGGTGTGTGTTTGTGTGTGTGTATTTGACTGGTGACTGACACTGAGTGTGAACCTAAACATTCAGTATGAATCCTGAGTCTCTGCAAGAGCAGCTTTTCTCTTGCAAAAGGAACTCCTTGCACAGTGTTTCAGCCAACACAATTCAATTTCAGAACTGGATGCATTGGGTGATGAGCTTTTGGCTGATGAAGACAATTCCTACTTAGACGAAGCCGCATCCGCTCCAGCCATCCCAGAGGTCACTCCTACAGACACAAAAAACAAAGTGAGTCCTTTGCTTTTTAACAGCAAAACACATTTCCCCTTGGTTTGGATTAATCACAGTTGTGTTGGTTGCTTGGTATTTGGAATCCTTAGTATTTTGAACAAAAAGCTGTGCTTAATGTTATGTGTGCTTTTTATGTATTATATATATGGATGGTAAATACAGAGAATTTGAGAATACAGTATACAGTGTACTGAATGCTCTTAATTATGTTTGAAAGCACTGGACTGTGTGACATTTTGTCACTCCTATCAAACACTGCCAGTAGAATTTAAGTGTACCATTGCAGCTCCAGTCTTAAAACCATAAGAAAGGCTTCTGTCTGTTTGCTTCTGGGGCTTTAATAGAGGTTTGTAGTGAGCTCTGATCTCTTGTTTTGATCCCAGCTGTCACACAGTGGCATTTTCAGATATAGACACTTTATAGAAGTAGTAAGGAACTGTCTGTGAGATGTTCTGGTTGGTGGAGAGTTGTTAACCCATCACTTTTTTTTTATTTCCTGCAGGATGGCGTCTTGGTGGATGAATTTGGGTTGCCAAAGATCCCTGCAACATAAATGTTTCAAAAGCACAATGGATACAATGAACTATACTTTTCAAATCGTATTAAGAATCTTTTTTATTTTAAAATTCTGGAGAACTTGTCCTTCCAGTGTAACCTTAATATCACTACATCCTAGAATGCAATATGAGTGGCTGGTGGTGTTCTGTTCTTTGGAGAAAGTTGTTCTACTACTGACTTCTGTTAATGGAAAATTCATCCCAGTTCCATTCAGTGGCAGCAGTCAGTCTGATAGGTTTTGATTTCCTTATCTTATGGACAAAGTGAAATGTGAAGACTAGTGGTGGCTGTTGATAGCTGAGGTTTATTTTGACTTTGTATTATGTTTCTCGAGACTAAGACTATACGTTGCTGCTTACTCTCTGTAAAATAGCTCCCTTATTACTATGCCTGTTTGATAAAAGAACTCAAAGCAGTTTTTAAACTACCGCGGTCCTGAGACTTTTATGCGATTGTACTTGTAACCTTCTTGAAAAGCGCTCGGGTTATCACTAACTTTATGTATTCTCTGGAGACATAAAATCACGTAGCTTAGCCGACCCCTTTGTGTGGCCTTTCTGGCGAGGAATGCGGTCCGCAGAGCGGGGCTGGGGCGCGGGACTCGCCACGGGCGGCGCCCGGCTGGGATGGGGAAGAGAAGGACGCCAGGCCGGCCTCGGCCGGGCCCTGCTGCTCTCGGAGCCGCGCGTACGGCGGAGCTGCCGCGGGAGCGCGCCGGGAGAGGAGCGGCGTTCCCAGAGAGCGGCACTGCCGGGAGAGGAGCGGCGTTCCCAGAGAGCGGCACTGCCGGGAGAGGAGCGGCGTTCCCAGAGAGCGGCATGGCCGGGAGAGGAGCGGCGTTCCCAGAGAGCGGCATGGCCGGGAGAGGAGCGGCGTTCCCAGAGAGCGGCA
>VZRX01006658.1:14584-50455 GCA_013398075.1 Notiomystis cincta | reverse complement strand
CGGCTGGGTCGCTGGCGGAGGTTGCTGCAAGGGGGTAATGGGAGCGGGTGACAGGGCGGCTGCGGCCGGGGAGCGCAGGGGAGAGAGGGCTCGTCTGAGGGCAGCGGGATCGTGGGGGGACTGGAGCATCTCTTACAAGGGAGAGCTGAGGGAGCTGGGCCTGTTCAGCCTCGAGGAGAGGTGACGGAGGGGATGTGAATGAATATCTGAAGGGGGGATGCCAAGAGGATGGAATCAGGCTCTTCCCAGTGGTGCCGAGCAATAGGGCAAGAGGCAGTGGGCAGAAACTGGTGCACAGCAAGTTCACCTGAGTATGAGACAGAACTTCTCTACTGTGGCAGTGACTGTGGTCTGGTGCAAATTGCCCAGGGAGGGTGTGGAGTCTCCCTCACTGGAGATAACTCAAGAACTGTCTGGAAACAATCCTGTGCCAGGTGCTCTAGGATGAGCCTGCTTGAGCAGGGAAACTGGACCAGATGATCCACCGTGGTCCCTTCAAACTGACCCATTCTGTGGTTCTCCTGTTAGGGTGCTCTTCATTTAGCTGAAGTATATTGCTGAAGTCAGCACTGCATGTTAAAAGCAGGTGCTACCCAGTAGGCTTTCTTCTGCTTTGTTTAAGAGGCTTGGATGTTTGCAGCTAGGGAGCTGCAAGACTGCAACAGAGAGTAATTTCTTCAGTAGGTCAGGGGGGTGCTGACCTGATGGAATGGGTCACTCAAAGGGCAGCTGACACACTTGGGCTTTTTTACCCCTCGAAAAGAAAAACCGGAGGAGGCAGAAGAAGGTGGAGGGGAAGATGGTCTTGTATCTATAAATAAATATAAAATGTTACTGTAAAGGTGTGAGAATAGCTTGGACTCCACAGTTCTTAAAAATAAGATGGGAGACACCATGGTTAAATTTTGAAGTGGATCTAAGTGAGCCAGTAGGAGGAATGAAGAAGATTGTAAGGTATTAAAACAGCAAGGTATCCCTGCTGATTTTGTTAGCAAAACTTAGTAATTTTTTATTGTATTTTAAAAAAAATTATTGAATAATAAATTCTGCCTTTTTTCCTTTTGCACTATGTTGGTAATGTTCTTTCCATCTCTAAATCCTATTGTTTATTTCTGCTTGCTCATTCGTGGTTTCAAATTGTGTTTGAAATTGTTTCGTTAAAATGTTTCCTTTATCACCTGGTAGTTTTATTTAAGAGTCTTTGGTGAGGAATTTTGTGGAATAATCTGTTTGAATCATCATGATTCATGTGCTCCATGGTGCCTTCAGAGAGCTTCATTTGATCTGAGGGGGTTTTGTTTTGCAAAGACGGCAGTAAGTTAATGATATTGACATATTTATAATTCCAACATCTTGCTGACTTGACTTGTGGAAATATAGTTTATTACCTTTCAAATCAGAGTAGAACAGTGAGAACTAAAAGAGAAAAAATGACTTTTCCCCCAGGCTTGTGTTTCCTCCTGAATTCTCTAATTCCTCCTGCCCGAGCAGTGCAGGGGAATGGGGGCAGTGGTCAGTTCATCACATTTTGTCTCTGCTGCTCCCTCCTCCTCAGGGACAGGGTTCCTCACACTCTTCCCCTGCTCCACCGTGGATTGCAGTCCTTCAGGAACACACTGCTCCAGTGTGAGTCCCCTGCAGGGGGACAAGTCCTGCCAGCAAACCTGCTCCACTGTGAGTTCCTCTCTCCATGGGTCTGCAGGTCCCTGCCAGGAGCCTGCTCCAGCACAGGCTTCCCACAGGGTCACAGCCTCCTCTCAGGCATCCACCTGCTCTGGTGTGGGATCCTGCAGGTGGATCTCTGCCTGCACAGGCTGCAGGGGCACAGCTGCTTCACCATGGCCTTCCCATGGGGAATCTCAGCTCTGGCACCTGGAGCACGTCCTGCCCTTTCTTCTGGGCTGACCTTGGTGTCAGCAGGCTGTTTTTCTCTCACATGCTCTCTCCTCTGTGGCTGCAGTTGCTGATGCACGAGTTGTTCTGCCCCCCATTGTTTACTCTGTTACTGCAGAGTTGCCTTCACTGTCACTGATGGGCTCAGCCATGGTGAGTGGTGCATCCATCCTGGAGCCAGCTGGCGTTGGCTCTGCTGGACACAGGGAAAGCTTCCAGCACCTTCTCACAGAAACCACCAGCTCCTGGTGCCAAAACCTTGCCATGCAGACCCAATACAGCAAGGAAAAAAATCGACCTGTTTTTTAAAACATATTTAGGCTTTTTAAAAAAGAAGTATTTTGGAATTCTGCAGTAGTGGTTACTTCAAATTTGTAATTGAACTGGTTCTATTGTTAGATAAACTTCATCTGTTCTTTTCCTCAGTTAATGTTTGGTTTTTTCTCTCAACCACTCACTGGCAGAGCCCTTATACAAAGCAGTTGTGTACATCAAAATAACCTTTTGAAATATACTGAGCTTGTGTTTTGTGCCTTGTTTTGTTTTTTTTTCCCCCAAAACAAACTAGTAGAAAGGGCTGTTTATAGAAAGTGCTTGGGTGAGAGTGGCATAATGTGATTTTAAGCTTAAAATTGTCTTGGAATAACAAATTTTGCTAGAGCTTTAAAATTTTTGAGGCTACAATGTCACTTGTCATGTGACTGTTGGGAGTCTGGAGCATTTAAAAATCAATTTTTCTAGTACTCTCCTTTGTAAAAGATATGTGCACTTTAAATTGGTGGTGTGAGAGTAGTTTTTCTTCTGGTATGTTAAGTTCCCTCTTCCTGCAGAGTAAAAAATGCCTTTTTTGATTTCCCTTGCAGCCAGAGGTGGTTGATTCCTGTGGGTGCTTTCAGACTGACAGACTTCAAGTGTGTGGGAGCAGAAGGTTGTAGAAAGGGTGTGTTGCAAAGCAGAGATTAATAGGCATACTCCCTTTTTTTCCCTCAGAACTACCTCCTGTTTGCATGCAAGTAATCTCAGGGAGTTTGAACAGAGTGCTCAAAAAGTGGAAGGTGACAGATAAGCTGGGACTTCTCCAGGTGGTTACATCTGCTTATCAGTATTATATGTGTATAATATGTGTATTTTATATACATTATAATATATGTATATATGTTATACAGTTTTTGTACTCTGAGAATTCCTTCTGGTTGATGGTGGAGATGAAACAGGGAAGACAATGATTGCTTATTTCTCATGTTTGAGGAGAAGGGAGCAAAGGAAGTGATAAATTGTCTCAGATACCAAAGATTTATGACATTAGAAGTTCCTACAAGATGGGATACATCAGGAAGGTGTGGGCTTTAGCTTGTGGGATGCCTGAACACCATCTATACTCTTAAAAAGAGATAGGGAATAATATTTAGCAGGAGCTAAATTATGCCAGTAAAATACACCCAGTTGAACTCTTCAGGTTCAAACTTTTCAGCTGAGGTCAATCACTTCCAGAAGAATAAAGTGCAGTAAAATGGTTTTATTGAAAATTATGATTCTACATGAGAACCTGTGATTTAAGAATTTTCTGCATTAATGATAATAAATGCAATATTCTCTGTAATATTTTCCAGGTTACAATAAGTATTACTGTTACTCTGTTTTTCTGCTAGGTAATGAAAAACACAGTATTCAAGTTGCTTCTCAACAAGCAGATGGTGAACCTACACTACAAGACATGGCTGTACTTATTGAACAAGTCACTGGAGTCCCAGTTCCTTTTCAGAAACTGATATACAAAGGTAACTTATTAATCTGCCAGGTTTCTTAGGGATGATGAGCTTTCATCTTAGTCACTTTCAGGTGTCCATGTTCTGAATGTCTTCAAAAAGACATTCTTATGTCACTAATTGTACTTTAAACTTTTTCCTTCCTCTCTCGTTCTTCATTTAGGAAAGTCTCTGAAAGAACTGGAACAACCACTATCAGCACTTGGTGTTAAAAATGGTTGCAAAGTCATGTTGATTGGGAAAAGGGTAAGCATTGCCTTTGGACCTTTTTTCCCCCTTAAACTATCATCATTTTTGTCAATAAATCAGCTGCTGAACACAGGAACAAGCTGCAGCATTAACCTGATTTTGTATACCTATCCACAAGGTTGAGTTCAATCTCATGTTACACTGCAAATAACTGCAGTTTGTACATTTCTGAAATGACATTATTGACTGGCTTCTGCTTTACATTATTGACAAGACTCTGCCTAACCTGTGCTCAGTGCTCATGAACCTTCTGTGCACTCATGACCTTATCTGCTCATCTTGCTTTTGTGGTTGAAAAAAAACTTCCCCAACTGTAGCTACTGAGTCTTGATCATCTGGGTTATTTCTGGTGAAATGAGTTGTGGCTGACTTTGCAAGTCGAGGATGAGGTAATAATCTCATTATGTAAATGATACCTGTACTTTAGAAATGATAAGTTGACAAAAAGAAAAAAAATTACACTTTTCCCTTCAAATTAATCTCATTAAATGTCTTTATATGCATTGCTGATTTAACTGTGTTTGCAGTTAAGCTTTGGAAGAAGCTTATTTGGTAGGTATTGAAATATGGAAAGAATAGCCACAGTGTAATGTGTATTCTAAACCATCAGAAACCTTTCTGTCTCTATCAGCACTGCTGCTTTTTGGCTGCACTGTATCTTTATTTGTTCCTTAGTTGTGAATGTTGTACTTTTGAATACACAGAATAGTCCAGAAGAAGAGGCTGAATTAAAGAAGTTGAAAGATTTGGAGAAATCAGTGGAACAAATAGCTAATAAGTTAGAGGAAGTTAATAAAGAGTTCACAAGTATCCAGAAGGTATGCCAAATTTTTTATCACTTTATATTTTTGCAAAGCAGTTTTGTAGGTGAAGCTATTAAAAAAAAAGCCAAACAAACAAAACAGTTTGAAGATTTTGAGTAGTCAGTGATAGGCTGCCCCTCCTAAATGTCCAAGAGTCAGTAATAATTCCTAGTGAATTCCAAATGCCATTTTTGAATTTGCAAAATAGAGACATGGCACTGTTCCAAAAAAGGGAAATACTGTTTCATGTGGGTTAAGTGATATTCTTTATATCTGGAAAACAGATCTTATATTTCCCATGTCAAGAACTGATAAAATACAGAAGACCACAGGTTAAGTTTGGAGTCCCTGTTATGCTTGAAATTTGAACAATTTGGAAATACAAAAATAGTGAAAGATGTTTTCTCCTGTTGTGGATTGACAGATTTTTCTAAGGTGAGTATTGTGTGGAGTATGGGATAATTTTGTTTTTTCTTCTTCAGGGATTTTTAGCAAAGGATCTTCAAGCAGAAGCACTGAAACAGCTGGACAAGAGGATAAAAGGAACTGCAGAGCAGTTCATGAAGACCCTTGAACAGATTGATGCCATTGTAAGTAACTAAGCACAGAAGAGGCTCCAATCCTAACAGAAACTTACTTGATATTTTAATGTACTAAAATTTTTATTTTGGCTTTGAAAATTAGTTAATACCTTTGCCCTTTTTTTTCTCAAATATGGAATACTTGATCCTGTATGTGTCCAAAAGACTATGTGGCAACCTCTCTTTCTAAGTGGTGCCAGTAATGCCTGTGTATCAATTCCCAGCTTCAACTGGGACAGCAGCCCAGTAAGACTCTGTGAAATGTGTATCCCTTGCTCAAGATTTGTTCTTGTTTTGCTTCTTGGCAAACCTTTGTGGTAAAAACCAATGAGATACACTTCATATTTTATACCACAGAGGAACAAGGAGGTCCTGCAGACTGAAGGGTTTTCTGGTCAGTTGCTTGTGGACTGACAGTACTTTTATCTGAGATACCTGCATGTTGAGGACTGGGTTCTTCCATGAAGGAATGTGCTGGGGTATATCCAAGTGCTTTGCAGTCATTAGTGGATCATAACCTTACATTACATTTCAGACTATAAATACATCTTCCTGTGCCATGTAGTAGCTGAGAGTTAGATGAGAATAAGGGTCTTGTACACAGATAAATAAATAGAAGATTGCCCCAACCAGGGTATTTCCTTACTCTGCTTCTCTGTCTGCTGGTTGTTCTCTCTAAGTGTCATTATATAATTATCTTGCATATCAAGGATGTCATACTATCCTGCTCTGAAGGAAAAATGCTTCTTTTTTGTGGTAGTGATGCCTTATGTTCTCCTCCTTGGTACAGTGACCTTTTAATGGATTTTTTTTTTTTCCCAGAAAGATGCCATGCAAATACTTGTAATTTGTGAAACAAATGTAGTTTAATTGATGGGCACTTTGAAAAAGTTCAGCAGCAGACTAAATCAAAGAGTAATAACTTGAATTGGCCATCATCAAATGTATGTAATATGGATGTATTCCTAGGAATAGTGGGAAGCTTACTAATTTCCTGCTTTTGTATTGTGAGCCTGTGATGATAACCTAGTCCTTGCTGCTTGCTAGAGCCAACAGTTCTCAATACATTTTTAAAAAATTGCTGTATTCTAAGTATTCTGAAGTCTTCAAAGTTCTCTTTCCTTTTGTGTCTCATATAATGGAGAATATTATGCTGACAGTTATTGAGTGCTGTTAGACATAAAGACTTCATACAACTGATCTCCTGTTTGAAGGGGCAGATTTGCTCTGTGTTGTTGTGGAAATATCAATAAGGTGACAGCTGTCTCAATTGGATGGGATTAAAGCTTATTTTTGATATCAAATCCTATTTATAAAAAAATCCTCAGTACTTGTATTGTGGTGTGCAGTTCTGGAACCCAGCAGGTAGTCTTGTAAAATTGTTTCACTGCTTCCTGATTAATCCAAACTCAATTTCCCAAGCTTACTTTTAATTCTGTTGCTTTTTGTGTGGTTTAAACAGGAAACATGGTATGATGTATCTCCTATCTAGACTACTCTAAATAGTACTGGACAAGGGATTTTAGGTCTAGTACAATGTTTTAGAATACTTAAAATCAGTGATTTGGTGTTTAGATTTCAGAAATAATGAGTCCCTGTGCTTCGTTTCTTGAAGTTTTGTTTCTTGAGAAAGTCGAGCAGCCAGAGCTAAGACTAATTATAATTAATGTCTTTCAAAACATGTAATAATTATTTGTTACTTTATTGTATAAGAGCCTGACATTGAAAAAGTCTTTTTTGTTTTTTTTTGGTAAGTGAGGGTTTGGATTATCGATGATTGCAGTTACATTGCACATATTTATTTCTTTTAAATATACAAAGCTGGCTGTGAGATTTGTCATGAAAACTGGACTAATGTGAAATCTTGCAGATGAAATACATGTAGGTGGGTGGAATCTTTACATAAAATGTAGGAGTTCAATGTGCTGGTATTACACCAGGTCGGATGAACAGGCCACCAGCTTCCTGAGGCAGCATTCAGCTGTGCTGTGGTTGTGCAGTGTGTGGAGGCAGCAGTACAGAATGGTAATGAGGGGTGTGTATGAACAACAAGTGAGTTCCACTGGAGCACAAAATGGCAAAGAGAAATGCAAAGCACTATTTTATCTGTATTGTAGAATTGGTTTATAGGAGTAATAAGTGTTCTTTTTGGTAGCCAAGTAAACAGCTCGTTCTGACACATCTGTTAAATGCTATTGAACCTGCAGAGGTGCTGCTGATTGAGTCAACAGTATGTTAAAAAATTCAGAGGGGCAAAATGTGGCTGACTGAGAAGAATGGATGATGCATTGTAGAAGTCAAATACCAGCAAGCTCACACCATAAATGTTCTAGGTTTTTTCTTTGGCAGAATTGTCACAGCTCACTAAGTGTCTCAGCTGCTGTGTGTTATTTGGATCACTCAAAACTATACAGCTTGATACAAAATGAGATTTGCTTGGTTACAGAGAGATCAGGGTGAGGAAGCCTGCATATTGTTTTCTCTCTGTTCTAGGAGTATCACTCACTTACTGGTATCAGACAAGCTCATTAATTAGGGGAGCTGAGTTTGGAACTAAATAGTTTTACTGGACACCGTGTGTTCAACAACTGTGAATTTAAAAGATGAGATTTGGAAGGTGAAGTAATTTATAGTCATACAGTAGTGGGATGTGAGAGAAAAAATACAGTGTTGTCACTGCCAGAGGTGTGAAAGAAAAGTCTTGAAGGGATGCTTTTGGGTAGAGCATCTGTAACTTAAGCATTGTAACATAAATGTGTTTCAACAGCTACTGCTTTCACTGCTTCTAAGATTCTAAGATTTTAGGAGTATCTTACACATTTTTGATGTTGTGACACAGTCAGACATTGCCATAAGCCACAGATCTTAGAAGTTTTCTTTGGGAAGAATGCAGTTGAGTTTTGTTCAACAATTGAAGATTTGTGTGTGTGCATTAGAAATAGATGCTATTTATTTCATCAGTTAAAAATTTTTGGTCTAGGAGTAGAAGTCAAAATACACCACTTATTACAAATCCCAGTGAGAAGAACACAGGAAATGCTTTACTTGGTCATGTGGCTCAGGTTTTTAAATATCTGAAAGGCTTTTTCAAGAAAAAGCAAAGCTTTTCTGAGATCACCAGGAAGATTTGAATCCACAGTCATGACTCTATGTACTTGTGAACCAGCTCTAATTTAATGAACATTTTCACCAATATTGCAATCTGAGCACTCACTTTGTCCTCAAAATGGTCTCCTGTAACATGTCAGATTTTTTAATCTAGAAAGACATACTGCAGAGAACAGATTGTTCTAACAACTGCAAAAAGCTTTCTCTTCTGAAATACCAGTCACTGATTTTGTTAACGTAAGTTCACTGTAAATCTGTCAAATTATGTCTATCAGTATTGAGGACACTGATAGTGTTACTGACTCATAGTTATGCTCTAGTGGCCCATCCTCCTTTCCTGAAGATTTTTAAAAATTATAGTTCCTCTGTAAAACTGACTTAAGTTACCATGCTCTTCTGATGAAATTTAACTGTCTCCTTGTCTCTGCTGTACTTGTCATTGGGTAAATCCAAAGGAAATGAACATTTCAAGGATTAAAAGAAAGAAGTATTCTGAAAAAAAACCCATCATTGTGCCTGTAGCAAACACCTCCCAGACGTCTGGGAAGTTTTTCCACTTACAATAAGATGAGATCCTATTACTAAACTTCTTGAATTTATCTGGATGAATAAAAATGTGATAAGGATTTCTTACTGTAATCTCTTAGCATGAGTTGTAAAGATGAAATCAGAGCTTCAGAGAGAGGTGTTTCGAAAGCTCAAGGAGCTTTGCCACGTGAAAGGGGAGGTTTTCTCCAGCCCTTTGTGTTTGATTTGTGTGTCAGTGCCCCAGGTTAGCGAGACCCTTGTGCCCCACCAGTGTCAGCGTCCTGTTATGGGCACCCTTCCCAGAGCAGTCCCCTTGATGGAGGGTGGTTCAGCTGACTTGCTGGGGGTCACATGCAAACAGAGAGGGCCCCTCCTGGGCCTGCACACCTTTGGTCCGTTGGTGCCCCAGGCAAGGTTTGGGGACAAATGCCAACAGCATAAGAGGGACCCCCTCCTGGGTATCCACAGTCACTTATGTTACCTCTCCAGTGACTGTAAGTGCCCTTGAAGGCCTCACTCTAACAGTTTATGGAATAGCCCTCCTTTATTAATACAGTAGAAAACTGTGACAGGATTGCTGGTGGCAGTATCTGGCTGCAAAGACGTACTGAAAGCAATACTAACCAGCTCTAATCCCCAATAATGGAGCCTTCCCTATTTTTACACCATTTTAACTTACTTTTATACTGTTTTTACATTGAGGTGGAGCTGGAGTGACTCTAGTCGTGCATCATGTTCAGTGGGGGGTGGTTGTACTTTGGAGGTGGGTGATGTCAGTATTACACCTGAGCTGACCTTTGGGGCTGGAGCTGTACATTAGTATTGCATCCAAGGTAAACTCTGGGATAGAGGTGGGCAGCTGTGATCTTGCCATGGTTGCTGGTTTAGCAGCAGGAAATCTTTCTCCTTCCTTGGGTGACAGCTCTTCCATGGCTCATCAGCTACAGGGTAGCACCACATTCCCCCTCCTGCAGGATTTGGACAGATCCTGGCTGTGGTGTCTCCAGGCACCCTCTCTTTAGGCCCCCTGAGCACATACTGTGTGGATGAAGTCGGGCATGCTGACCACATTCCATCCAGTGAGCAGCAACCAACCACATTTTCTCCCTATAATTTTCCATATTTTTGGTAGCTTTCCACCCTGCTCCATCCTCCATCCCCCCTTAGCCTGTATGCTGACTACAGTTTTTGTAACTTTGCAGTTTTATTTAATTTTAACCTGGGACTTTTCCCTACAAGCATAAAAATACTGTTATTCCTCAGTGAGGGTAGAATCCTCTTCTACATTAAGAAACCACTTCTGCACTAAGAAAACCCATTGACGAGTGCTGCCATTTAATAATTGTTTTTAAAGAAACTGGTCTGCTTATCCAGTTTACAAATTAGTTTAAGAAGGGCTCATAGTCAATAAAAACTGCACAATAAAATACTATTTGTTAGTTTGAATTTTTGAATGAAACTAATGAAAAAGCTTTTTGTTAGATGGATGAGGTGTCAATAAAAATCCTTTTTTGCAACTGATTAGAGTTGATGCCATGTGTAGCAGAGTGGTTTTTATTCTTTTTTAAAACAATTGGATAACAACTCCAAAATATTTCTAGCTATTACTGCTAGTGACATCCAGTGTGGAAGACTGCCTGTATTAATAATTGTGTCCCTTTGGTTCTGATAAGATAGCCATAAATAATAAATTTTACTGGCTTTCTTTTGTTTATTGATTGACTACACTGCTATAAAGTAGGTTCAGGCATCAGATACTATTTACTGCAATCTATGGATTAGGTTTAGGAACCAAAAGAGAACAAAAAGACATTGTGGCAAGTAAACTTAAAAATTGTTACTGGAAGCAGTCCCAGAACAAATGGAACTTGAGCAGAGCTTAAGGTGGTGTTCTGTGACAAGGCTGAAATGAAACAGATTAGGTTAAGGAAACTTCTGTTCTTGCTCTGGAATTAAGGGGGAAAGTAAAAGATAAACTAGTGGGAAACTCTCAAGATTTTTATGCATCTTCATCAGTGAGAACACAGTATAATGATAATCATCTGCACAGGTGTTATACCTGTTTTAAAAAAAAAATCATAACCTGAGCACCATTCCCCATCAACACCCCAATTTCACATAGCTTGAAAAGGACAGTTAAATTAAATTAAATTGAATTAAATTAAAAGCTGACATCGTGTAACACTTCACATCTGTTGCCTTCCATGAGTATGTTGCAGAGACCATCAGATGTACAGCTTAGACTGGCAATGTCTGCATTACTAATGATACATTCTAATGATGGCAAGTGATTGAGTTAATGTATTTGTAAGAAAATTTGTTCATGTTATAATCTCTGGAAAAGCCTTGAAGATGAAGCTCAGCTGAAGAGCTGACACACACCACAGCAGAAAAAGCAGTGTGTGTAGTCTGTTGCTGTATATTCCCTAAAGACACGTGGTAGATTTGCTAGCTTGGTTCTTTGCAGTCAGCATCCTGCATCCCTGACTTTTTAATAACTTTTTCTTATGTATTCTTTCCTGTGCAATCATCCTCACTGAGCAGGCATGGCATTTTCAGGATGCTTCTTCAGAGGATTCTTTGATAATTCTAGTTTCTGCTGTTGGTCTAATATGTTAATTTCAGCATTAACCTGCATCAACTTGTTTGCTTATTTTACTGCAGAATCTGCCAGAGAATTTCAGTGATTGCAAACTGAAAAAGAAGGGGTTGGTGAAGAGGGTCCAGGTGAGTTTTCTTGATTTTTTTGGTGATTTTTTTTTGTTTTTTTTTTACCCATAAATGCTAGGCACTTGTATACCAAGAGTTTGTGAAAATGAGCTGTTTAGATTTTTTAAGTGTTTGTTCTTACGTTGGTATTTCCTGTGACCTCCCTTTGAGAGGTATTTAATAGCTTTATAAAACAGCACACAAAATACAGATTTCCATAGCTCCTGCTGTTTACAGATAATATTTGTCATTTACATTAGTGGTTCTTCTTACAGCTGTCTGAGGATGTGAAGTAATCCTGATAACTTGTAAAGACAACAGGATTGATCATTCCTCCTGTTTTGGATCTTGGTGGACTGGAGTAATGACGGAGGTCTGGGCACAGGGATGCAGTCAACTGTAACTCCTGCTGACCTACCCCTGACCTTGCCAGAGGTGTTCTTTGCAGAATTTAGCTGCTATTGCAATGCACCAGCTTTCTTTGGAGAGTAGGTCTTTACAATCTGTACAGAAGAGCAGCTGTGCTGGGGATGGGCTGTTCAATTGTTTTGCTATTGTATGATGCTTGTAAATTCCTAGGCATTGTTTCCTTAGAGACCTTGAACTGCAAGTTTGTTCATAGATATTGGAATTCAGCTCCCTCCACCCAAACTTACATAAATGAATAGTAATGCTACTTGTATTACTGTTTTTATTTGCATTGTGCTAGCTGTAGTGCCAGGTCAGGCTCCTAGAAATTGTTTGTGGAAGTACCTTGCATTTATATAGAGAGTTTAATAATTTTGAATTTTACTGTAACCATATTAAATACTTCCCATTGATGTTCCACAAGTTTTTTAGAATAGCAATCTATTTTAGAGGAAGGCCTGCCAAGAAGTACTTCATAGGAGAAATGGTTTTAGCTACAGCTGTAGGGAAAAGCACCTTGTACTCAGTTACTGAGACCAGATAATGCAAATGGAAATGAAGGTGGTTGGTGGTGTAGCTGTGTTATGTGGGGTTCTGAGCACTCTCTTGATTCCATGTGCATAACCAAGCCAGCAGAACTTGCAATATGGTGGTGGCTCTCAACTTCATGGAAGCTACTGGGTCTCCACTCTTGGGTGAAGCTACAGCAGAAGTAAGAGGGGCTTTGTATAAGAACTGCTGTTAAAGCATAAAATGGATTCTGTTGAGCAGAGATCAGAATTATTTATGTGCTATTATTATGTACCCACAGTATTATGCAGCTGTGGGTTAAGAACTCTTTGAGAACTGCAGAAGAATCCTAAGGGGTTTCAGACCAGAGCTGTCAACGACAGTTTGCTTTTCCAGAGCAAGAACAAAAAAACAGGGGCAAGTTATGCTTATTATTCTTTAAGTACCCCTGGAAGCAAGGGGGAGCCATTAAGTGCCTTCTACTGCTGGCAGTCTCACATCTTCCAGGGCGGCAGATAAATAGGAAACAGTTGCAGCCAGCAACTGCAATTGTTACCACCTTCACTTTTTCATCACTCAAGTTCTTAAAGATGTGAGTTGATGACAGCTCAAGGGATTGATTGGAGACAGATGATTCAAAGCAATGTGATGGCTGAGGAACATTCACGTGGCACAACAGTTTGCTGCTCTAGAAGGAAAGTGCTTTCTTAGTGTCATTTTAATGTAAATAACATGAAGTGTCTGGTTTGGCTGTCAGTCTGGTGCAGACATAGCAAAAACAAGGACATGGCACAAATAGCTAGTGGGAGAATCTTTCTCAGAAAATGCAGTGTAATTGCATACTTTGGGATTGCTCTAAAACAATTTATTGGGTTGAAGAGCTGGTGTGTTTTGCAGTGCACAGGACAAACAAAGTGACCAGGGGCTGCTGGCTCCTAATTGCTCTCTGTGTGTTGCTCCACTGGTGAGAACTCATGGGCAGGTTCTAAGAAAGTGTGAGGTGCTGTGGAGTGCCCTTTTGGGAAAGGAGCTTTCTGTCTTTTGAGGAACACCAGCTACTTACTGATGAAGATGAGGGTTCAGTGGTGCCTTGTAGCCCTAAGAAGTAGAAAAGGTCTTGGTTTAATGAAAGCTTGTTTTAAATTTGACTGAGCAGGTTTGTCCCTCCCACCCTTGGCCTCTGAAGCATATGAAAGGAGCTTAAATGCCATGTTCCAAACTGAACGAAGCGCTAACTTGTCTGAACCTTTATGTTTCTTATTATTGTTTCTGAACTTTGGATCAAGTGCAAGTGCTTCAGTGCCAGGATTGGTGATGGTGGGCAGCCAGGCCATTGCCTTATGCAGTGTGATGTTTCTGTTGGACTCTGGGTAAATGCAGGTGTGCCCAAGCTATTACCAAACCAACTGCAAAGTGCTTGTTGAGTTGACATCTTCAAGTTCACGACAGACACTGCAGTTTCAGTTCTTCAGAAGCACCTCCCACTGCCAAACTGTGCATCCATTAACATCTGTCTGTTTCTTATTCTCAGGTTTTTCTTGCCCAGTGTGATACCATTGAGGGGAATATTGGTCAAGAAATGGACAAGCTACAGTCAAAGAATTTGGCACTGGCAGAATGAGGCATCGCCTTACATAATTAGGAAAAATAATTGCTCTATGAGCAAGAAGAAAAGTTTGCTCTTTGTTTTGGAGCACATATCCAGCTTCCTTCTTTTTTTTTTTTTTTTCCCCAAAAGCCCAGTCTGTTAGACTGGTCCCAGTCAATCATTTCTTGCTGGTTGTCTTGTTTGCCGCTTGGTTAGAACTATTATTTTGAAAAGAAAATCCTTCCTGAAGAATGGCAGAACTAATATTTGTGATGAATTGTGTATCTTTTGGATGATGAGATAGTTTAGTTAACTAAGTTATGAAGTTTTCAATGGTGGGCAGTTTTGTCGGATATATCTTTGAATTTATTTACAGCTCAAATCAAAGAAGGTTTATAATTGTACAAGTGCCATAGGTTGCAGTTTTAGGACTTCAGCTTGATTGAAAAAGGCAAACTGAGACAACATCTGGGAAAGTTGAACATTCTTAGTAGACAGTTCAGAGCAATAAAACCCCCTACGCATTTGTATCTACTTAATGTTTGTATGCATTTATAAATACAAGAAAGCTTGACTATAAGGGAGTCGTACCTATTTTAGCCTTAAATTGTCATAATAAATGGAATGTACTGTAACATGTATGGTACTTAATTTGGAGTGGTGCTTTAAGTTGTTACTGAGCTCCTTGATACAGACATATGTTTTTTACATAGATTTCTGATGTACTGTGGTTTTTATAGATTATTTGTATTTTTATTATTTGTGTTCTGTCTTGAGTTATGTTGAGAAATGAAATGAGATTACTCATGCTGCTCGAATACCAAGGGTTCAGTTCAAGCAAGGTATAGCTAAGGAGCTGTTTTGAAAGGGTTTTTTTTTATACTTTTTTCTGATTTTACTGAATTCATGATGCTATATTTAATGGGAAAATGCAGTGATTATTCCAGTATGTTAAGGCAATCAGTGACTTTTTATAAGATGTTGCAAAGAGACACAGGTTTATTTTAGCAATGCCATCTGTGTGAGGGTTATGACTGATTCTCACAGTCAGATATGTGCCATGCTTAACCTTCTCTCTTAGGTGAGAAGTCAGCTTTTGCAGGAGACAGAAACTTTTGAGTGGGTGCAGCCAACTTTGCAGTGGCTGCTCAGAGGCTCTGAGCAGACTGTGAGTGTGTCAGCCTGTAGGTAACAGAGATGTACAGGAGCTGCTTTTTCACTGCTGCTCCTCGTTGGGAGGTCAGCCACACACAGCGGCTGCAGAAGCAGGGACTGGTAAGGAGCCTCTTTCTGGGCAAGAAATAAACTCTTTCATCTCAAATGTGTCAGACTGAGAATGTTTAGAATTGGCCCTTGGGTACTGAGCTGTTAGCCATATGTTTTAAAGGTAGCTGTCCTTTTGAGATTAAAATAGGAAATGTATGTAAAAGGATCTTAACTTCTCATAAGTTATAAAGCTTAAATAATACCTGAAGTGTTATTATTACAGTATTGTCTTTGATGTTCATAATTGGAGGAACATTTTGGGTTTTAGTGAAAAATGCCATTGAACAAATGAAGTGATACCTGAGCATTAGAAAGGGTCACTTGTATTCTAAAAATGCCGGTTGACCATACCATACAAGATTTGAGTTGCCATGTTTTTTGCTGTTAACCAGTTACTCCAAGCTTATATTTTTTCCTTATGAAATTCTCTTATAAGCATCTGTGGAGGATTTCATGGTCTAAACTCCTAGAACCTTATCTATCATGTTAGGATTTGGTATAGTAGGACTGGGGAAGTTTTTTCCTAGGCTGACAAATCTGGTCATGCTGCATTTTCCCAGCACTTTAAGGTTAAGAGGAGGAAGCGTTGGTTGTAATCATTTTTGTGAAGCCCTGCTTAGCCTGTGGCTGCTTCTGGACCAGATTCAGCTGACTCTAAAACCACCAGCAACACTTGCCTAATTCAGGGAATGCAAAATCAACCACTTTCCTGTGATGGAAAGGCTCCTCACCCTCCCCAGTGTGGGGTCTCTAACGCGTTGAGCTTTCACAGGTGCACGTTCAATAAGCAAGGAAGCTCCTGTGCCCACGGAGAGAACTGGGAGCCGTGGTCATGGCAGGACTGTGCCCATTTCTGCTGTTCCTGTGTAGTTTTCTCTCCTGGGTGAGAACATTCACAGGCAGACACCGTCTTCCCAGCACCCTTTCCCAGAAATTGCTGCTTCCTTGGGTGTGCTTGTGTGAGTACATCCTCAGCCTGTCTCAGCAAGGTGGATTAACCTCAGGGTGTTCCGTGGCAGATCCATTGATGGTCTGAGGCAAAGAGAGTGATGGTGAACCTCTCCCACCAGCACATCTGTATTCAGCAGAGGGTGGGTGTCCTGAGCCAAACTTTCCTTGCAGTGCTCAGTGGCTTGGTTTCTAGGACAAAAGTATGTGTTTGAAAACCAACTTCTGCAGTATAAATTTTTTGTCTTCCAAATACAAAAATGATTTGTTGTGGAAAACAGATGGTTGTATTTAGAGTTATCCAGGACATTCTAGAGTGAATTGACTTTTAAACTTAGTTTTGGAGATGGGAGTTGTAAACATTTTTTTTGTCATAATAGCCTTAAATTCAGTAAAAGCAAGCATCTGTGCTTTTCAAAAGTGCAGCAGACTGCAAGTGATAGAGGAAGGAGAAGGAAGAGGAGATTTTAAATATTCTTCAGAATTTGTAAATATAAATGACCAAGCTTAAGCTATAGTCTCACTGGTTCTGTAGTCCAGGTGCACTGTGGTACCTGTTTCGCTACAGATTCGTTTCCTCAGCCCAACCATCTGCCCTGATCATGTCCAAACAAGTTACTCCCTTTTGCCTTAGTTGCACTTACCCCATCGTCTTCCTCCAGCTGCTGTGTTGCTCTGGCTGTGTTTACACACCCTGGACTTGCCATCCTGGCGAAATGTACCACAGGATTTGTCTTTTATCCAAATGGAAATTGAATTGCACATGCCCTTGGCCCATTTTCCCTCCCAGATCCCGTGGGCTGGTGTGAGAGGAACCAAACCCGACTCGGGGAGCTGTGGAGTCTGGAGCCATGGGATGGGTTGCTCTCTGGAAACAGCACAAAATTACAGTGGCATCCTCTGTGACCAAGTCCTCTGGAAGCCTGGAGCAACGCTTTTTGACTTCGAATGGACACTCGTGGTTTGGAGCGGAGCACTTGACACCGTGGAAGTTGGCACTAGATTTTATTTTTTTTTTTTGTTAACTTACGTTACTGTACTATGATAAATGAAAAGATACAAATAAAACACGCAAAGCTCTCTGCTGGCCTCGGTCATGTTTTAGTAGTCACTAAATTCTGTATTTGGGCCGTATTTTAGCGGGGAAGGTGCACGCTGCTCTCGCTGGTGCTGCCGTGTGCGCTGTGCAGGGAAGCACAGAGCTTTAAAAATGCTGGGTTCTTTTTTCTTTTCTTTTTTTTTTTCTCCCCAGGTTGTCCCGGAGAGGATCTGGACTCTTCCTCGCTGAAGATATTAAAGAACCACCTGGAGACAACCCTGTGCCTTGTGCTGTAGGAGGACCCTGCCTGAGCAGGCAGGTTGGACCCGACCTCTGATCCCTTCAAACTTGAGGCACTCTGTGCTTCCGTGGTTTCTGGATCTGGATCTATGGGATGTACTTAAAAAAACTTATTGCTTTTGACTTTTTTGGGTGGTTTGGCGTGAGGGGCGGAGTACGTTTCAGGCAGTTTATTCAGAGACGTGTCCCACAGCGGGACTGCTGCGTCTGTCGAGCCCTGTTGGTGCTCCAAAGGCTTTGCTACGGAGTATCCCGAGGAAGGCGACTAAGGACACGCATCNGTGAGGGAGTGAGGGAGTGAGGGGAGGGGGTCCGCGCCCCGCCCGGAGCTTCCCTTAACGCGGCCGACACGTACAACAGCCTGGGGCACCTGAGCTGCTCCCTGTGCAACGCGCCCGTGAAGGGCGAGCTGCTGTGGCAGACACACGTCCTGGGCAAGCAGCACCGCGAGGTGAGCGGCCGGGCTGTGTTGTTCGGGAGCGCCGGGACAGCACTCGGGAAGGGCAGGGGCTGAGGGGCGGCCGCACGGCCGGAGCGGGGCCCGCGGTTCGCGGCCTCCGGCTCTGTGCCGTAATGGCAGCGCCCGCCGGGGGGAGCGGCGGAACAGGCCTGGCTCTCCCGCCTGGGTTCTGTTCTCTCAAAGCCTGCGCAGGGTTGAAACGCCAGCGCTTAAATTGGCGTGCCGAGCCTTTCAGGGGCCCGCTCCTCAGGTGAGGCAGTTCCCTCGCCAGCGGCAGCTTTGGCTCTCACTTGTCTGCAGCTCGCACTTGGAAACCGCCCCCTCCCCGGGCTTGCTCTGGGACCTGTGCGCTGTCAAGGGACAGCGTATGCGGCGTTAGAAAATACGCCTTTTTTCTTCTGTAATTTAGCCGTAAAGATGAAGAACTTGTAAAGCAAGCCCAGGGAGTTTGTAACTTGGATGCGACCTTAAATTCTTTTTTACTTTTTTAAGTTCTGCTGCTGCTTCTTAGCAAAAACTGAAAGACTGTGTTTAATTTTACAAGTACTGAGGAAAATACCAGAGGAATGGAGGGGTTCCAGTTCATTGCCTGCATTCAGATTAGATGACTGTGGCAAGGAAAGGTGATGGCTTTTATGCTGCTTAAAGTGCCGGTTTTTAATTTTAAAACACATAATATTCCAGGACCTTAGAATTAACCCAGCCTGCCTGCTGTGCTTTACTGCTGCCAGTGTCACTGCTCTTAGTCTTTCCTTTCTTACTGGTACAGCCTCCCTTGTGGGAGTGCCCTTTCCTCTTCCTCCGTGTCACATTGCTCCAGAAACTGACAGAAACACTGGTCTTTGTTTTGGTACCTGTGGTGTCTGTTTCCATGATCTTGTTCTAGAAAGGTATGAGCTCACTTTGATGAGCTGTTGTAAAAGCTCTGTATTTTAAGCTGCAGTCCAGAAGTTACTGCTAGTAATGTGTCCTGAATTTTTGTTTCCTTACAGAGAGTTGCAGAATTAAAAGGCACAAAGCAGACGGCCACTGGCTCAGCTGCTGGCACATCGTCTCATCCTGTCAAGAGAAAAACAGTTGAGACAGAAAATACAGACCAAAAGAGAGTAAAAGGTAAAGAGAGAGAAATGCTTGCCAGAATACATCCATTTTACATCTTGAATGTTCCTGGTTTGTGTTGTTGCTGTGGAAGTGAGTATGAGTACACCAGACTGTTGAGTCAACGTCAGCCCATTGCTGCTTAAAAGGGAAAAAGTTTGCTTGCTCTTCCTCTGTGAGTTCTGTGTCAGGAGAAAACTGTGCTTTTGGAAGTTTACCTGGTTTTCTTCTGGGTTATTGGGTTAAATTAGGTCATGGAACTGTGGGCTTGGCCCAATTAGAGCGAGAAGCAGTGTAAATTGAGCAGCAGGAGCACTTGCCTAGAAGTGGTGTTACCTCTTTCCACTGGTTTACCTCAAACCATGCACCAAAGTTCTTCCCCAAGGAAAGACAATTAATTTTTCCCTTGGTGCTACCAGACATGTAAATATGTGAGATATGTTAAATACACATACACTTGCTGCTGTCACAGAAGTCTGAGGGATGTTTCTTTTAAAAGTGTGGATTTTAAGAAGTGACTCTTGGCTCTTGCACAGGTACAGATGAAAAGCCACACACGTCTTCGTCTGGGTAAGTAGATCTTGTTATTACACATGAACTTTTTCTAACTACCAGTGGCTGCATTCTTGCCCAGCTCTTCCTTGTCTCTGCTTCCTAGACAAGGGCAGAGGTTCAGAGAGTCAGCAGATCCCTGCTTCTCCCGTTTCCTAACAGAGTTGTATATTCCTGAACATGGCAGCATCTTCCTGGGTGGAGATAATTGTATCAACTCTTAGGAGTCTCTGAGAAACCAGGAATTCTTCTACCATCACTGACAGACTTTAAAGGATTGACATGTGGTGCTGTTACACAGTTTCAACATAACTGGATTGTGGCATGTACTCTAACAATGCTGACATCCTACAGAAGAGGTGGTAGTCTGAAATTAGGACAAGTTTTGAATGTATAATTAAATTATATTTATTAACAAAAACCACTGACAAATGTCATTGACAGATCTTCATTAGGATGGTTTTTGTCACTTAAAATTCATGTAAGTGCATATGCTGCAGTTGAACTTTTACAAATATAGGACTGTATTTGACTTCAAGGGGTTGGGTTAAGCATCTCAACTGCCACTAAAAATTTCTGATGGTATTTAGACATCTCTGCATGGTTGGGAGGTATCTGGTGTCACCTGTGGGTCTCCTCTACACTTCACAGGATAAATTATTATCATCTTGCATAGGTACCATGTGCTGTTTCCTTGTAGGAATTTGAGTTTGTGTGCAAAGTTAACACTTGGGAGGTTTGTACATTTTTGAACTTGTTGGTAGGAATAGTTTAAAATAAAATATGGAAAAATGTTTGGCTTGCAGGATGCAGCTATTCTCAGCAAATCTGTGTTTTCTCATTGCTGAGCCTGTGTGGCTGTTCTAAATTGCAGTCCTGGACAGCAGTAAGTACCCAAAATAAGTAGCAAATTACTTGGTGGAAAAAGAATTACTTTAACCACCAATTTGTTACAGGTTATTTTTATTAACGTTTCTGACAGTGAATATCCAGATAGAAAAATGTACCTAAAATGTGTTTTTAGAAGTAACCTGGGCATTTCTGGGGAACTTTAATAGAGCCCCAGGTGTGTGCTGCCCTCAGACAGTGGCTGTGTTGGCAGCTGTGCAGCTGGGGGCTTTGCTCAGTATCTCACAGCCTGTGTCGCTCACGGAGGGGCTGGGCTGCTGGTGCTGGACTGCAATCTCTGGTGTGAAGTTTCCAACAGTTGTGTTGTGGGCTCTTCACCAGGCTGCCAGCAGACTTCTTTGATGAAGCAGAGCAAGACAGCACCAAGGTACAGCTTCCCAAGGGCCCAGGGCCCAGTTTATTGTCTGGGAATTACGATGATGACGACGATGATGAGGAGGAGGAACAAGAACAATCAAGCAAATCTTCTGTTGTGCATAAAACTGAAATTCCACCACCAACTCAAGAAGTTATAGCTAATTCTCTGCCTGCAGGTAATGCTGACTGAAACAGTAAGTGATTCCGTAAGGAGAACCTGTGATTTAATTGATGATGAAAGGTTTTTATTTTATTTTTCTAATTATTGCCATTAGGTGATGGTGAGGGTGTGTAATACTGGAAGTAGAGATAAACTAGCAAAGAATCTCCTGTTATTGTATGGTGGTTGCTTATTGATTTTATGTTCTAATTGTCTGAAGTTGTCAGGGGAAGTAATATCTGGCTGTTCTTCCCTTGATTCAGTAAGGTACTAACTGAAATTCCTGTCTAGTAGGAATTACAGAAAATGCCTGAACAGCTGTTCTTTTTGTCATAGACTTCTGTCCTTTCCTACAGACTTTTTTGACACCAAAACTCCAGCTGCTCCTATAGTTTCCCATTCAGGATCCATACAGAAAGCAGAGGTACAAGAGAAGGTAGTTGAAAGGTAAGCAGTCAAATCAAATATTGATAGTCTTAGGAATTGTAAATAAACATTTATCTTCCAGGAAATAGAGACCATGATCACTTAGAAATCTTAACTTATTGTTAAGTTGCATTCAGAGTAGTTTCTATGTATGTCAGCCTCAGGCATTATTTCAGACAGGTGTCTGGCACCCTAGGGACAGAAGAAGAGATGGAGCAATGCCCTACAGACTGTTTGACATCTCTGCAAATTTTAACACAGGGTACAGTGGGGAGCTTAATGTCAATCACTACTTTCCACTCTTCAAAGGAAACTGCTCACTTGAGCACTCTTAGACAGTGCTTTAGTCTTTCAGAAGTAGCAGCTGGTTGGCTGTTCAGCACACTGGAAAGAATAGTTTAAGAAGCATAAGCTACAGCTCTTGTTTTAACAGTGAGATTTAAACCTTTCTGTGCAGTTCCTTCAAAGAGAGGAAAGACCAAGCTGAAGGAGGAGGTTTTGATTGTTGTAGATAAAACTAAGGGCTTAAAAATTTGCTGTGTTTCTACATACTTACATGAAGGGTTATGAATTTCAGTCTTGTCTGTTTTTAACTCTGTGATAAAGCAGGCTGTAAAGTGTTAACTTGGCTAATAGTAATCAAATATTTCAGGAAAGAAAACACTGCTGAAGCTTTGCCAGAAGGTTTCTTTGATGACCCTGAAGTGGATGCAAAAGTAAGTGGTGTACTCTTTTTGTGCTACTGGATTTATTTCTGCCAATTGTGATGATTTTCTGAGTAGTAAGGATGCTTTCCCAGGTAATCAGTCATACTGGAATATAAGAAAATGAACTGAACTAAATAGAATAAAATATTTCAGTTGGAAATGACCTGTAATAATCATCTAGTCCAACTGCCTGGAAACTTCAGGGCTGGACAGAAGTTAAGGCTTGTTATTATGGGCATTGCCCAAATGCCTTTTGAACACTGACAGGCTTGGGGCATTGGCCACCTCTCCAAGAAGCCTGTTCCAGTGTTTGCCCAGCCTCTGGGTAAAGAAATGCTTCCTGCTGCCCAGTCTGAACCTCCCCTGGTACAGCTTTAAACATTCATTCTGTGTGAATTAGAAAATATGGAAAGGGATGGAGGTGGGCAGGAAGAGCTTGTTAAAATCATCTCTTGGAAGATATTTTTGATTGTGGTTCCTCTATGGCTCTTAAAGAAATGTTATTTGTTGGTTGGAACACCAAACTGAGATTTAGACAATCTACCTTTATTTCTGTGAGTCATCCCAGGAAAAGCATTTCACTTAATTTGTCTGATCAGTTTTGCTTTGGAATTGGGGATATGACACCAGTTCTGTAATGTTGTTTGTGAGATCCTGCTGAAAAGTGTTAAGAGCTGCTGTGTGCCTGATAAGGGTGCATCCTGTTGGAATGAAAATAGCTCCATCTTGACACACTCTGTCATCTGTACTACTGGTTACACCACAGGAATGAACCTGGTCTTCAACCCTCTTGTCTTTGGGGTTTTTTGATATTCAGAAAAGAAAAGAAATGTGGGTATTCACCTTGCTTCTCAAAAGTGCCCAACAACTAAAATTCTTGAAGTTGTCATCAAAAACACTCATACTTCCTTCAGCTTGCACAGTGCCTTATGATGGCCAAAATAAACACTGATATTTGAAATACAAACCTTTTTTTGGTCTGTTTTGTAAATTTGGCACAGATTTGATGGCTTCCTTGCTTTCTTTATTGAAATACAGTGGTACAGGCTTAAATATTTTTTATTTTCCTTGAGTATATTTCCCTGTTCACACAGTGGAAGGCTGCTGGTGTATTTACATGGCATTGTGAGGCCAAGCCACAACATCTAATTTGGAGACCTTCCAAATAATGCTCCTTTATGTTCAGTGGGGTCCCACTGGCCCAGCTAACAAGCTTAGGTGTTTTATTTGCTCTGGCAAGATTCTTCTGGCACTGCTCATGCCCATGTGTGAGTAGTTCTGAATAATGACATTTTGAATATTGCAATATGTAGCTGAAAAAGCCATGCTTTGGCTGGTTTTTTTGTGTTTTGTTTTGTGTCTATAATTAAAGTATGAAATTTTTCAAATACTTAGTTTCATCATGAGTTGGGAATGCAGGAATGCCGAGCAGGCAAAGGAGAATCTGCTTCTATCTGTGAGGACACTGGTTAGTGGCCTTTGTTCTTGTTACTGCCTTCACTGATAAATTTACAAGTGGTTACTTGCTCCAGTCAGCTCTTCCCTTTAATGAGCCCTTTCTGAGTGTAACTAAGAGGAAGGGAAATGTTTGTGACATCACTTATGCTGAGGTGGCTGCAGTGGTTCTGTGTTGGAATCATACACAGAATAATTATTTTAGAGATTAACTGGGCATTTGAAAGGGAGATTGTGGGCGTGAAAAATGTTTGTTATTTGCATCAGGTATTTGTAAAGCATATAAATTCTGGATTAGATAAATATTTCAAGAAAAAATAATAACTTTAGTGTTTAAATTTATTGTAAGAAATACAAATAATTATGAATTACAAAAGACAACCACAATGCATAATAACACAGTACATACACATATGATAGAAATAATAACAGAACAGAAAAATGAAATGATGACTATTACTTCCCAGTATGAGTTTGCTTGGAAGCTTCTAACTTATTCTATAAACTTAATTCATACTACTTGATTTTGTATAATCACTCAGGAACAAAACACACCAAACTGTTGTCTTTACTAAGGTGATGACTGATGTGTCACCAAAAGAGCAGAATGAATAAAGGGAAAATAAAACTAATGCAAAAAGATGGTGTCATGAACTATTATGTTCAAACTGCTTAGTTCTCCTAGCTATATAATTTCTACCCAGTCCTGAGTCAGGCATAATCTGTCCTCTAATATACATTATATGCCACACCTTCCAGTCTTGAATTGTGGAAGTTTCAATTACACAGGTAGACTACCTTGTTTATTTGCATTAAAAGCACAATCTGGCTTTGATTACCTTGGCTGTAGATCTTAAACACATTCTTACCACTACTATTCTTCAGACTTCATGTCTTAGTACTAAATGCCATCTACCACAGAATAAAAAGCTTTGCATGTCGTTAAAATTGGTTTGTAGCTGTACATTTTCTTCTGTTAGCCAACAAAATTAGACTAGATTTGAAATACAGTCAGACTACCTAACAGCAGCAGACTAGAGACTGCAAAATTTGATACTTTACATTATGCCAAAGGCAAACAATTCACTGCTTTTTGGCTTGTGAAATGGCTACTGTATGCAATTGTACAGGCAGCTTACAGAAGAATTTAATAGTTATCACCTGACACAGTGAAATGACAGACCATCAAAGTCACTTTTGTTACTCCAGACATTCCACACCAGCCATTCTTAGTCAATAATTATTCTTTAATGCTGCAGTCATGATGTTGTTTGAATCCAGGAGTGGAGTCAGATTTTTCTTCTGAAACCATTGAGCAGCTGCACTCTCTCACTCATATCCATTACTTAAACTGAAGTACATCAGCCAGACTTTTCTGATAACACAGCATAATATTTCCTGTTTCTCCTGTTTTTTACAGTGCCCCAAAGTCATTAGACTTAAATTGCTAATTTATAAATTTTTATGTTTTCCTTAGGTGAGAAAAGTTGATGCTCCAAAGGATCAGATGGACAAAGAATGGGATGAATTTCAAAAGGCAATGCGACAGGTCAACACAGTAAGTAATGGAATCTATATTTATTGATTCTAAATACTATACACAATAAGGAAAACAACAGTTTCATGCAGCTCTGCAGAATGGCTGACATCTGCATTTGTCAGCTGTTTGTTTCAATGCAGTGTGTGGTTAAATGCACTTTATAAATGAGCAAAGGGTTCCTTGTATTTTTCACTTAAAGGAAATTAAGTTGAAAACTTAATCGAGATTCAGTCATATGTATCTAGTTACATTTGTTACACTGTATTTTATTTAAATACTATTTAGCTAGCATATACCTCAGATCAATGTCCTGTACCCAAACAGGGCACAATCCTGGGCTCTTCTTTAGATCTAGAGATATATTCGTATTTTAACTTTTAAAAACACAGAACAAAACACTACCCATTTGTCTGTCTTTTTACAAAAGTATCTATAAAGTGTAGGTAACCTGGGTGTCATGTTTAATTTAAATGTACTGGAAAGGAACTCCAAAATCTGGGAAAGTGACAAAAGAGTTTTGTGTGTGAGACACGTAAATTGGCCACAGTTTTTCTGTACTTCCATTTTTCACTGGTTACCATCACATGGAAAGTCTTCCTGCAGCAGGTGTTTATCTGCCCTTTTGTACAACATAAAACTGTACTGCAGATTACCTGGTGTTCTCAGTCTTCCCCTAGAGTATTTGCTATCTTTTAAATTCTTTTAATTGTAAATAGTTACTCATATGTCAACTGCTGAGAAAAGGGGTGCAGAAAAATGTCTCATTGCTCATTTTAAAGCAGTCAGCACTATAAACAGAGCGAATGTTCATACAAAAGCGGTGGTGGATACATTTTGCTAGCATAAGCCATTCAGATAATTCTTCAGCTTAGGAGGAATCTTCTCAGTTATGCGTGGACCATTGATTGCATAGCATCTCCCAGACATTCAGATTTGAGAAAGTATATGCTGAAAAAAATAACAGGTTAGAAACACGTGGGGATCTAGTGGGAATATTTCAACAGTACGTTCAATACGTGTGTGTGTTTCAGTCCCAAGCACTGGGGTGTGGCTCCCCTTTCAGCCTCAGACTGTGGGGGTGTGTAGTTTGTTTATGCTCAGTTTCAAATCGTTGTGTATTGAAAATTTCCAAAGATTAACCCCAAAGCAGCCAAACTACTTCTGATTTTAAGAAAAAGCATTTCCGTTTCAAATTAAACCAGACCATTTTTTTTCTGCGTTAGCCCTAGTGAAGATGGGAATATACACAGAGGAAATTGACACTAACTCGAGGTAGAAGGGAGCAGGGGAGGACACAGACATTGTAAAGGAGTGGCAGTGGAATTCAGGATGAAGGTGAATTGTCTCAGCTCTTTTCTGGTTTAGATTTCAGAAGCAATAGTGGCAGAAGATGATGAGGAGGGACGACTAGATCGCCAGATTGGAGAAATTGATGAGCAGATGTAAGTAGATCAATTTTTCCTCAAATTCTCTGTTCTCCAGCAGTAATGGATTGCTCTTTGATTAGAGTGATAAAACCCCTTTTAATCTGTGGTACTACCTTTCATTAATCATCTGAGTATTTGAAGGACAGACTCCCCCAAATTGCAAAATGACACCTAATAAAGACGTGAATTTTGGTACAAATTTATGTAACTTTCTCCAAAGAGAGAATGCACTGGAATTGCTGAAAGTACACAAGGCAAATTCTTGGAACAAACTGTCCCTCTTTCCCTGTCAAATGTCTTAATTTGTATTTCCCAGGGAATTTTGACTGATGTAGAATTTATGTGAACATTTTTAAGAAACATTTCCTGTACTGAAAATGCCCTGTCCTGTGGCAAACCCTCTTTAATTCTAGTAGAAGTTTACTTGAAGTGCATCACTCCACAAAACCTTTACTGTATGAAGTGGTTTGTTTCATTTTATTTTGCTCAACTGGTGGGTGAGGTGGTTGAATGGGCATTGGTTTAAACCCAAGTAACCTGAAATACAGCTCAGTGGAAGAGTTTGTTACCATTTTCGTGTAGCTGAACACACTGATATTAACAGTGATAATGGCAGTGGTAGTGACTGAAAAGAAAGAGATGTGACAAAAAGAAGACACTAGAAATTAAAGCAACTCTTCAACCATTCTGGGCAGATTTACATGCTACACATAATCAGTGTATGGTAACAGCAGCAGGGGGTTCAAACTGAACTTTGGTATTACAGAAATGTCTTTTAACAATGTTCATGTAATTCTGGAGAGGGCTTGAGCTAAACCTGCCTCTCTTTGAGGATTCATTTTTCTCACTAGCTAAGGCTCCTATAGGACGTAGAACCAAATTCAGAAATTGGTAAAGTATTTCAAGTTTGTTACTGTAATTATTTTTCTCAAAAATAAAAGTTCCAAATAGATTTTTAAAGACTTCTTGTAACTTTTGACTTCTGAGTGTGTCTAAATGCAGGCTATTTCAAATTAAGTTGAAAATTAAATAAATTCCTTGGCCTTCAAATCTTCAGCTATGACTGCCTGTAAGAATCATACTGGTGATATGCAAGGAGAAACAGGATCCAGATTGTAATCCCTCCATCTTGACTGTTCTGAGCAAATAAGAATGAAAGGAGCAAAGATGAATTTAAATCAGGCTGGTGCTACTTGGCATTTTCAACAAAATACCCTGTTTAAAATGACTAGAACAGTTATAAAGCACAATTCAATGACAGAACTTTTGAAGTAAGTGGAAACCTGAAACTTTTGGATTGTGTTTACTTAAAATGTTCCGTTATAGCACAGAGGAGGCAGATAAAGAATCTGAAAACTTTGTGCTGTCACCACTAAATTATCAAAATTGGTAACTGATGTCACACACCTTTCCCTCATGAAAACCATAAATGGAGCCAAGAATGGTGTTTCTTCTTCTGTGGAAGTAGATATTGGTTCTGAGCTTTCTAAGAAATGCTTTGTGACTGTATTGCAGTTGTTAAATATTTGGATTTCTCACTGCTAGGGAACTGACTGCACCTCTCCTCTCCTTGGTCTGTATCCACTCGATGAACACTGAGAAGGTGCACCAGCATCCTCAAAATTTCTTTCTTTTTCATTGATGGGAAGCTGTAAAGCTCCTTAATCCAAAGTTGTAGAAGCAAAATCCAGCAGGAGATGACCAAGTTAATGAGGAAAGGCCCCAGGTGTTAACAGGAGTCTCACTTTCCAACAGTGAATGCTACCGCCGTGTGGAGCTTTTGCGGAACCGCCAGGACGAGATGAAGGAGAAGCTAAAGGAGGCCATGAGATTAAGAGCAGCACAAGAGAAAGAGGAGGAGGATGTTGGTAGTGAAGATGAAGAAGAACTGCAGGATTTGCTGTCTCAGGACTGGCGGGTGAAAGGGGCCCTGTTGTAGCATTTCTGCAACACGGTGGAAACTCTTTTTATCTGTGGTGTTACTTCCATTGTTAGATGAGATTCTTTTGTTAAATATTTATTTAAAGAGGATCGTGAGGTAAAGAGCCAAGCTTATTAAAAAAAAATTTGTAGCTCTACAGTGGTGTATTACCTGTTGTAAAAACTGTATATTGCAAATGTTTTACAATACTGAATGCACCTTTCCTATTAAAATGATTGGTTTCCTACCAGAAGTATTTTAATGGGATTAATAAATCTGTAAACAATGTCTAAGCTTTTGGAAGCATTAGCTCAGTTTGGTAATTTTGAGACTTATTGTCTGTAGAAGTGCATAGTCTACAGAGTTTTCCCAGGATGAGGGTTTAGGGAAAGGAAAATATTATATTTTTATGTTTTCTTAAAATTTGTAAGTGCCCTTCTGTCCATTGCCCCAGCTCCCAATAAAATATGTAATTTTTTTTCAGGGTCTGTTAGAGTTTCTCTGTATATAAGGACTAAGCTCAGAAGTGCTGAGCTACACACAGTGTACATCCTGTGACGTGCCATAGCACTGCTGAATATTTTTCTTTACAGTCTCCTGTTTTGCTTAGTGCAGGCATCATGTAGCATACCTCACATTTCTTGAACCACAGGGATGAGAACACAGTGGTTACACATCTGTATCACTAAATGAAAGGGAGACAAAATGCCTGAGAAGGAAGGTACTGCACTGGAAACTGGGGAGGTAAAATAATAGCTGCAAATACTGGAAATTTTCTTAAAATACTATCTCAGGCACAGAAAGCATCTAAAATTGATTCTGTTCTGATAAACACAGATTAAGTAAAACCAAGAACCAACAAACTTGACAAGACTGGAACATGGCAAGCAGAACTACCTTGGGTAAGTGTCTATTTCTTATTTTTATTTTTTTACTTTTGCAAATCTTCACATATTTCAAATTTGCTGAGGAGTTTTTAAAAATAGGAGAGATGTGTGGCTTGGTTGGTATCAAAAAGTAAAGTTGTTAAGAACAGGTGAACCTTTTTTTAAGATTCTAGATTTAAAACTAGTGAGATTTTAAGGGGAGAAAACAAGCTTTGCTCTTATGAAAGCATTCCAGGTACTTGCCTCAGAGATGGTTATTAACCAAGCAATAAAGATTAAAACTAAACTCAGATGTTTGATTTGCCTGTTTCGGGGGAAAGATTTGATATGGCAGAAGCTCTTTCCTTAGAGTGAGATGCTTTTTTATCACTGCCAATTTCCATGATCCTTGGGTTCAGATCTTCCTATTTATAAAGCTGTCAAAATTCAGGCAATGGTCCTTAGTGGTTTATTGCATCCACACATTCCTGCTCACATGTGCTGAATTACAGCCATTGGGTTTGGGCTGATTTAGTAACAGAAAGTGTAAGTAGCTGCTGCTGCTAAAATGTTTGATGTGACACTGCAGTCTGACATGAATTAGGACTGTCACTGAGATAGCAACATCCAGAGAGTACTGAAAATACAGAGTAAGTGTCCAGAGAATACTGAAATAAATAATGAATGTTTGGACAAGTTGGAGAAAACTTGTTGGACCAAAATGGAAGTAAAATGTCTTTGTATAGCATGAAACATTCGAATATCAATGTCTAAGATGCTTGTCAGGCTGCAGTGAAAGATCTCTAAATCCATTTATCCCTGTAGAGAGAACTCCCAGCTGAGAGGGTGGTGCAGTATTAACAGGACAGTCTTTTTCAAAACAAACTGAAACATGCTCACCCAGTTTCCCTCTGAGAAGAGCTAAGCTAAGTTTGTAATTGTTCTGTTTATCTTTGCTTTTCACTGACCCCACTCATCAAAGCACATGAACTTGTTAATACTGAACTACAGAACCACTCTGCATTTGGCTTAGTATCAGAGAAACAGATGTGATTAATGTCAGGTTACACTGAGCATAATGGACATACATGTTTTGACAGTATAAAAATGTTAATTTCTGAGTTTATAAATTACACCTCAATTTTCTATCTTTTTCTGTAATTTCATCTTGGACATAAATCTGCAAATCATGTTTTTTAGCTGTGGATGAGTAGGAAATGAACTGAACATTAAAACCTTTCAGCTGTTTTAGTCCAGTTTCCCTCATCTTTAGAGGTATCTTGTGGTTAGAAGCTAAAGGCAGTGAGTTTAGTTACAGTGCAGGGATCTTGAACATTCAAATCCAAACCAGTGCAGCCTGTTGTTAGGAATAGATGGCAGGGTCACTCATCATTCTGCTCATAATCCTTCCATAACTTGCTGGAAGGGTAAAGAGGGACCAGCCCGTGGGTGTGTGCATTGCTGGGTAAGTGACAGCATCCGTCCCTCTGGTTGTGTCTTGTTGAGGAGTTGGTGCTCTTTTCCTTGGAGCAATCTCACAGATCTCCAAGTAGTGTTGTATCCAAGTTTTTTACAGCTTACTGCATACAACTGTACCTTTCTTCAGCATTTGAAACAAAGCTTTTAGAGAGCTTTGTGAAGATGGTGAGAGTGTCTTTGTCCCTTGTGACCACTGACTTGTGTGCTCCTGTCGAGAGGGAATGAAATCATCCTGCTTTTTAGCAATGAAAGTAGCATGGCTATAAGAGAGAAACGGGAAATATCCTAACCTCACTCAGTAGCCAAGCTGATTTATCAAGGTAAATAATCTCCTTTATCTTAGAAAAACATAAGGGTAATTAGTTTGTAATCTTAAGTATGCCTTCAGTTTTAGAAAACAGTTTGATGTACTTCTGATCAGCTATTCAGCTAGGTTATTAACCAGAGGAAATGGTTCTTTTTAAAAATACATACTTCTTAATTTCTTCCTCACTTCTTAACTTTCTTGAATTCTACTTTTAAACAATAAAGATGAAAGTAGTCCTAATAACTAGCTCTATCAATAGCCACTATTAAAAATGAAATTTTAATTGGAATTAGGAAGACTATTTTAATTATCTGATCTCCAGGACTTGCAGAAAACGGAAGCATTGGAATTGGGGAGGAAGACATTTGTAAATAAATAATCCTTATTTACTGATACAGTAATGGAAAGCGTTGTCCAAACCTATGAACTGTGGAATTTCATACCACCAAAAAGTAGTTGAGATTCCCCAGCTTGCTGGTTTTGGAGCTGGTGAGTGACAGCTGCTGCTGTCATGTCTTAGATATGGAACAAGGTCTGTATTTGGTTTAGAGGAGCCCAAAAGTGACATACAAAACCAACAAACCCAAACAATAAACCAATGTTCTCATTTGCTAACATGATTGTTTCTCCTCTACTACAGCATTTAATTTTAAAATTGTAAATACTGATTAAAAAGAACATTAACATTAGCTTTGGCCAGGCCCCCTGCCAATAAATTCAATTTGAGGGAGACAAATTTTGCTTATTACATGCCACCATAATTAGATTCATTACATTTTATCATCTTAAAAACACTGAGCTAGAAATGAGAAAAGCCATATTACTAAAATATTTTCAGCACTGAAAAAAACTTTTTTCTTATAATCCATAAAGGTTGCCTTGGAAAATCAGACATCCAGCCTGCATGAATCATGTTGTAGCTGTCATTAGAAACCATCATGTATGTAATGTTACAGAAATTCCCTTTTGTTAGGTACCATCAAATGCATTTGGCTCTCTCATTTCAGTTACTGTCCTAAGACACGTGCCAGTCTGCAGGGTGACAGGACACATGCATTGATGCAGAAACTGATTTAGTCAACATTACTGCAAGGAACTAAGTACACTTCAGTGCCCAGAAGGGCAGTGTGTACCTTACATCCCTAGAAAGTGCTGCTCGGGCCAAGAGATGGAAATTTCAGGTGTGAAGCAGTTTCTCAGTATCTGCTTTTATCTGATCTTCTGTTCATCAGTTCAGTTAGAATTATCCTGGCCCAACAGCTGGGAAAACAAATGTGAGCAGTTCCTTTGTGCAGACATCTAAACCAGGTCTTTCTTCCAGAAACACAGTGGAGGCACTTGCACCATTGGTGGCTGCAGCAGTTACAGGGGATAGAAGAGATCTCTGTTCAATCCCTCCTTTGGATGCTGCCCTTTGAACACACACTTGGTGTCACCCAGTGGAGCAGCCTGACAATGACAGCCTTCCCTGCAGGAGCTGTGCCACTGTTGAACCACTGGATCAGTGAGCATTGTGACTTTTAGATCATCATGACACTCGCTCCAGAAGGGAAAGGTCCTGTCCCAAGAATACAAACAGTGCTGAAATACACTCAGCTGATGGTAAGGCTGTGGAAGAAATTGGATTTTCAGACTGTCTTGTGAAACCTGACCAAGAGCACCTTGCCTGTGCAGCCTCCTGAGGCTGAGGCACTCCCCAGGTGCCTCTGTTCATGGCACCAGTGGGACTGTGCTGCTTCCTCGGAGCTTGACTGGCACAAATGTGAACCTTGGGGCCCAGAGATGCCCTCTGGCTATGCCTGAGAACAGAAAGCACTCTGTATATTAGCAGAGACTAACACTGTTTATTTTCCTTCTGGTTCCAGTCAACATTCATGCTGTCAATGTTTTTTCACTTGAGAAGCACAACAGAGCTGCTTGAATTCATTTGAGATGTTTCCAGAAACCTAATTCCAAACTGATGACGCAAAAGCTGCCGAGCTTGTGCTGTCTTTCATCTGGAAACTCACAGTTGTGTGGGCAGTGACCTTTTCACAGCAAGTACATGCTTCCTCTTATCTACCTTTGGGCATGAGTGGTTTGCTTCTCTGTCTTGGTTAGTGTTATCCTTTACCCTTTTTTTGTTTCCTTTTTCTCTTCACCACTTTGTCTTTGGTTCGTCTGTTTTGTATATTAAAGTCATTAGGAGCTTTTTCTTGCCATTCAGAAATATTTTCCAACTAAAATAATGAAATTACAATAAGCTTAGATTTTATCACATTTCTGCCTGTGCTTTTGCAAAAAGCCTCTCCGAAGACTTCCTTCTTTACCCATGTGTCTTTATTTTACCTCTCCTCATTCTTCACACAAACCTGCCCCTGCATTAGTTTGTTTAAATCTTTCAATTCTGCAAGGCACATGTGAATTATTAATGTAAAAGATAATATACACAATATACACCCCAGAGCTGCTGCTGCCCTTTGCCTGACAGCTTTACTGGGAGAGCCAAGCTTTGACCTACTTAGTGCTGAGCTGCAATAATGTTCCCTCTCCCTTTTTTTTTTTTTCTTGCATTTACACTAGCCAGGCTAGCCATAGAACCATAGAAATAGCTTTTGCTGCTGAAGAAATGAAGACTTATGGAGGTCTCTGCTGTGAAAGCAGCTTCAGCTCTCCTTTCAAGAATGAGACGTTAAATATACTTTAAGTAATAAAAATATATTTTAAGTAATAATAACAGAGAATTTTATCAGGGTTAGTACTACAGCCTATAGTTTTTCTAAGGGTTGGAGTAGCTAATTGTCAACATTGGGTGAGGCCTCCTGGGTGTTGGGGTGCTGAGAACTGTTCTGTAATGTCCCTTGGCATCCTTCATCATCAGAGGTTGTTCTGTGGCTGCATCTGTATTGAGAAAGCTGTTGATTTCTACAGGTCTCCAAGTCTGTGTGCACATCTTGGTCATGCCCTGGTTCCAGACCCAGACTTGAGAGCTGTCTGGACCCTGGAGACCACAGAGAATAATCATGGCTTGCCCCAAAAGCTCAGTGGGGCCAGGAGGGGAAGCAGGACCCCCAGCTAAGTACCTGAAGGCAGGTAGAGACCTTCAGCAGAGTAGGGAGATGGAGGTTTGCAGTCAGTCTTGTGTCATTAAGGATGCTACTCTTGCCCTGCCAAGAAGCTGCTTTCTCAGGAGGCCAGAGCAGTACCTGTGAGAGCACTGCAGTGCCCCAGGAGGAGAGGTGGCCAGAGCCCAGCCAGGGGTGCTGTAATGCAGCAGCAGCTCGGGGCCAGCCCCTTCCTTTCGCTTGTGTGTGAGGAGAGAACTGGAGGCTGTGACTGCAGAGCTTCAGCAGGTCCAAAGGAGGGTCTGAAGGGCTGGAGCAGAGTGTCAGGGCAGGAGGAGACAGCTCCTGGGCCTGCTCAGCTCCCCATTCCCCCTCTTACTGCACACTGCTGTGCTCCTCCCAGCTGCTGGGCTGGCTCCTGGCAGGATGGAAGGTGCTGACTAGAAGCCTCCCCACTGGACAGTGCTGCTGGGAATGGGGAAGTACAAAGGGCCTTAGTACTCAGTATCCAAGTTCATTCTTTTGTTCCTGTTTTCCTTTCCCCAGTATCTGGTCTATAAATCAGTCTGGGAAAAGACCAGAGATACAAATCAGTGGCTGCTTGTAACACGAAGCCAAATTTGTCTTTTCTGTGCACTGTGAGAAGTTCTCAAAGAGCAGCTTGGTTAAAACCCAAATCTAGTTTTACAGAAACGCTGCCTACTCTACTGATTGCACCATCTGGCTCCCCCTAGTCCTGAAGAGACCATCATCCCTGACAATGGGCTAACACCCTTTCTAAGGCTGCCAGTCTTGCACGGGTGTTACACTGTTTCCCAATGAGCACTGGGACCTTAAGCGTGATGATATGAAACCTTTAATCATTGATTGAAAACAAGCAATTTGTCTGTGATCTTAGTTTGACAATCCATAAAATAGTGCTTCTTCAATGACAAGTCAGCAACTCGGTTACAAAGAACAAAGTTTAAACAACACAACAGTTGTATGCACAAAGCTACCACGTCTTTTTTTGGGTTTTAATCAGGAAAAAAATTTATTTATAAAAACGTCTCATTTAACTTACTGTCGAGTCTCTAGCTGAATACAGTGGTTTAGAACACTAACAGCCCATGCTTTTATACAGATTAGCCAAAGCATGAACATCAATGGAAATTAACCCCCAAAAATAACTTGTCTTTGCTTTATGTTATGAGCCACAACAGTGTTAAAACTGGAACAGTAATGAAAGCAACACAAGAGTTAGGAAGCACAGTTGCTTAAAGAGTAAAGGAAGTATTTTCTTTTGATGTCTCAGAATAATAAGAAAGTTAGAAATGGCAGAAACTCCTCTGTAGATTAGTCCATAGAAAGCATTGTCTCATGGGGCTTTGGAAAAGTCCTGTCTGGTGGCTAATGCACTAGGGCATGATGAGATACATTACAGAGCCCCCAGGCCAGTAACTTCTGAAGACAGCCTAAAATGTAGGA
>VZRX01006658.1:0-14522 GCA_013398075.1 Notiomystis cincta | reverse complement strand
GAAAAAAATTCTTCTCACTATTAAAAAAATACCACTTGAGTACAACCAGCATAGAACAGCATTTCAGTGCAGGCAAGTTTTCTCACACAGAGGTTGGTGGTTTGTTTGTTTTTTTTTTTTTTTTCTTAAATGTCAAGCATTGAAACAGTTACAATAGTCCAGAACAATTTTACAGAAGTTTTCTAAGAGCTTTTAAATAGCTGTGGTACCTTGACATTATTCCCAGTTTTTCCTTCATTATATACAACAAAAAAAAAAAAAAAAAAAGGAAGCCACAAACAAAAAAACCACAAAACCAAAAAACCCCCAACAAAACCAACCAAAAACCCCATTTGGATAAGTGCAAATTGTAACAATGGCAGTTCTACAAATGGTTACAATGACAAAACTTAGTGCAAAGGTGCTAAGGTGAAGAGAAACCCACAGAATACAGAAATGACACAAAATACTGAGATAGTACTTAGCCCTATACAATAATACACTCTGAAATACCATGTTTTAAAAAGTATTGCATTTGCATTGTGTTTTTAGTTTATATTAAAATGCACTGAATACAGTTAAATTGTTAAAGCTTTGTGTCCAAGGAGTGCAAAGTGGATGAACATGGTGGGTTAATGGGAATCTGGATTTGGAAGTGGTGAGGAAAACAATATTGCATTACTGAGTTATGCAACAGAAATTAAAAAGAAGGTGGATGGACAAACGTAAAATGCAGTTAAGAACTAGTTCCAACAGCTGGCAACCAGCCACTCCATTCCCCAACTCTCTTGGCTTTGGGTGCCATTACCTGTGTGGTTTTAGTTAATCTGAACACCCTGAAGTGCTTGGTAAAGGGATGGGATCTGTCCAGGGCAGAATGACCTCTAAAATGCTACACATTTCTCATGATCACCATACAACCTGACTGCATGATTAGTGGTGAGTTAAACAGGGATGTATTCTGTACAGAAACCTAAGGAAAAGTGGTCATTTTGACTGAATAGAACACACACGGGAGAAAGTATCAGATAGTGATGGCATCTGGTTTGTACTTGCTCTGAAGTGGTTACAGAAATAAGCACTGTGTTGGTGTATGTAAAACAAGTGAGTGCAAAAGGAGGAGCCTGCTCTCTCTCCCTCCCTCCCTCCCTCCCTAAAGCAGAGGTTTTAAAATCACATTTTTCCAAAGCAGAGAAAAATGGTTGCACCCTTTAAAAGAATCATGTGGAAAGGCACAGGTGCCTGCTGTTTTTTCCCTACTGTTTTACAGTCATTTTAATTCAGCAGTTTTTCTCAGACCAGAAAGCTTCATGTGTTGTATGCAGAAGTACTTGAGGCTGGTACCTCCTAGCCCCCATCTCCTGCTCATAGGCAGATTTTGGGATGGGGAATGGGGGTCTCCAGGCCTTTTGGGAGCAGCAGAATGACTGAGGGGGCCAGCAGCACTTCACAGGGGCAGTAGTGATCACCAGAAGTGCAGCATTTGCACTTTCTAACAACAGAAAAACTACCTCAGAGATGCCAGTTTGCCACAAGGAATTGTCCTGCAGTCGGAGGGATCCCTGCAAATGGAGCTAAGTGTATTTTTATGCCGGGCAGCATCGCCGCAGCAGGACCTGGCTGGCAGCATTTTCTGTGTTTTCCTTCCTGCCTCGTTTCTGTTCTTTCCTTCTCTTCACTGTGTCTCCCTCGCTGGGCCGGGGCGGCCCCGGGCGCGGCCCCGTGGCAGGGAGGGTGTCGGGGAGGAAGAGCCGGGGCCGGCCCTGCTGGCTGTTGGAACTAGTTGTCGGTACGTGGTGCCTGGTGTTAGGTGTCATGGAGAGCGGAAGACGACTTGAGTCGGCAACAGTTAACACTAGCAATTGAACAGAAAAGCAAAGATGCCGTATTGTTTCCTTGATAACTAGGATCTACCACAGCCTCTTGGCAGAGCTGGCAAAGCTTGCATTGTGTCTCATCCCTTCAATATGGAGCAAACTTCTGGCGGTCAGATTTCTTAACCCCGCTCGTCGAAGGAATTTTGGCAGTGTAAGCGGACAAACTCCCCGTGGCCCCCGCGGCGGCCGCGGCATTTAGTGCCAGGAGCGGGACAGTTTTCATGCCAAGCAGACTGGAGACAGGAACGGCATAGTGGGTGGTTGGCAGAGTTGGTAGGGGAGGGGGGGTACTGACGGTAGCGGCGGAGGCGGCCGCCAGCACGGCCATGGAGGTGGGGGTGGAGGTAGGGGTGGCAGACTGAGAGAGGTTCATGTTGAGGTCAACAGGGGTCGTGACGGAAGCGGTCTGGGTGCTGACTTTAGCCATCTCTAAGCTGCAAACGAAGAGAGGAAGAGGAACAAACAGGTTGGGAGGGTTCAGCCAGGGCGGTGGGGCCGGGAGGAGGAGGAGGAGGAGGAGGAGGAGGGGGGGGGGGAAGGACAGCAACCACGAAAGGGCAGGATCCAGGATTAGATCGGTGGACGAGGGGGACAGACGAGTGGGAGGGAGAAGGGGGAGAGAGAGAAAAAAAGGGAAAATGAGGGTCAAAGGAGGAACATGTTATGTGTTAAAGAAGAGAAATAACAAAAGGGTTTTCCATGATTTGATGGGGAAAACGTTACTGAGACTCTAAAGTTCTTTCAGAACAGAAAAAAAGGAAAACGAAGAGGGTATGGGGGTGTTGCTAGTTCATTTTACATATGAAAGAAAGAAATCTAAGGAATGCAGGTAATGGCAAAAAGATGGAAAAAACGAAACTTAAAAGAAAACTTAAAATAACTATGAAGTTTACTCCCCAGCACTGATATGGTGAATTTTGCTTTTCAAAACTAGGGTATTTTTGAAAGGGGGACGCGGGGGGTTTTGGTAATTTTTTCAATTCGTCAGTTTTGTGACATAAATAGTACCCTTTTTGCTAGTCATTTTGCTAGGATGAGAGGATATTGAGCAACAATTTGCTGCTTCCATTTAAGGCATAAAATTTTGGTTGTTTTGGTTTGGTTTTTTAAAAGTGAGTTAGTTTTTCATTTCATTCACTGTGAGGTCAATGTGCATTTTTCATATAAAACAAACCAGATTAGCCAGTGTGTTCACTTCGGTTTATACCTTCCCCAGACATTTTTTTTTATATCACAACGAAATATTTATGCACTCTAATTATAAGTAAATTAGTAAAAAGGAACACTGAAGAACACCCCAGCTTCCACAGCAGCAGTATCCTTTCTGAGCTTGCAGCAGTGGTTACAGTGAACATGACAAAGCTTTCCAGCTGACACACAAGGTACTACATGGATACAACAGACACATCCTCACACAGACCACCAGCACCAGGAACTTCGAGACTGACCCGACCTCCGAGCCCAAGGCAGTGATGGGCTCCTGGGAGGATGTAGGAATCAAACCACCTTCACTTTAATCTAACTCCACCCATCAGCAGGCAAGATGAGTTTGGCCCATATATTCCTGCTTTACTGTACATTTTTAGACATTAAAATACAGTCATTCCAAGGACAGACTGATTTTTTAATATGCCAAAATGTTTGCCTAGATAAATCCTCCCTTTACCCTTTTGCTTGTTGCAGATTGTGCACTGACTTTTGGGTTGGCAGTAACACAAATACTAATTTCAGGATGCTTTTTGCAGGTGACCAGCTGGGAGCTACAGTAGCACAGAATTAGGACTGTGGGTTAGAAAACCTTTGCTAGCTACAGTTATATGTGTATTCCTAGTAAGTCTGGGGTTGTTTTTTTGGCAGTTACTAACTTGTCAGGCTCCTGGGCTTTCTCCTGAGGTGAGCTGAGGAGCTGTAGTAGCTCCTTGCTTCCAGAGTGAAGTGCCAGCAAGCTGCTGGGTGGCCATGCAGAGGACTTGGTGCTTTCTTACCACACCTCATCAGGCCCAGGGAGGTTTCCAGCACAGAGTCTGTGCTACTCCCTGTTGGGGACAGGGTAAATAGGCTTGGAGAGCAGCTGTAGCCAGGCCACAGTATGGTCACCCCACACAGGGCTTGGAAGAGCCTCACTTCTCCTCACCTCTGACAGAGTTTTGAGAGTAACAGCCTCACTTTTCCTCACCTTTGACAGAGTTTTGAGAGTAACAGCCTCACTTCTCCTCACCTTTGACAGAGTTTTGAGAGTAACAGCCTCACTTTTCCTCACCTTTGACAGAGTTTTGAGAGTAACAGCCTCACTTCTCCTCACCTTTGACAGAGTTTTGAGAGTAACAGCCAGAGACAGGCAATGACCAGCGCACCGCCTGCCTCATGCAAGGATCAGCCAGCGCTGTGTAGGGAATGGGGACACTGGACTAGAGCTTCCCAAAGCACTGCTGCTGATGGTGACTCTGAAGGACACCTGAAGCAGGTCTGAGCTGGGGAGAGGAGTGTGGAGGAGAGAGGGAAATGCTTGAGCACCGAGGTCCTCTCTTCTCCACAAAGAAAAGAGGGCTCTTGGAGCATAAATGCCTCAGCGGCTTTTGCTGAGGAAGCTGTGAGGAGCTGGGAGGGAAGGAGGGCAAGAGCATGAAATTCAGACTCCTTTGTGGGAGGTGAAGTTTTGATTTTCCTACCCCAAAGTCTTTATCTGTCCCCATGGATGAGCAACTCAGCTTTTCTAAGCAGAGAGAAGTGCACCCTTGTGCTATTGGCCATGCTACTCGCCATCTACTTACACAGAGGGATTTATGTCAAGACCACTGAATTAGAGACTCCAACTCCACTGTACATCCTCAAATTGGGGATGTAGGAGCTACATGTGATGCCTTAGTATGTTTTCAAAAGCTCAGTTTCTACAGTTGGATTTTTTAGTGTTACTCAGTATTATTCTGGGAGGGAGGCCCATAGAAAGGTACTGCAAGGACTCAGTGTTTCAGTGACTCCAAATGTGTCTACTGTGCATTTAACAAAAAAATCCTTACTGATGTGTGTGTGGGGGGTTTGAGCCTAAGCTTTTTCCTGCATGATCAGGGAGAACAGATCCCACAGGCCAAAATGCTGGTGTTGCTAGCAGCCATTCCAACTCCCTGTCTCTGGTTTACTCACAAGGGTACAACTGTAGCAGTAATTTGCCCTATTTCCCATTTATTACTGGTGGCAACACATAAGGTGGGAGTTCATCAGGTTAACTATCAGCTGTCCCATGGCAGTGCAAGTTTCCCAAACCAACTGTGCATGCAACAACGCTGCATGTCAAAGTGGGTGAGGCAGCCTTATACAAAATTTCATGGGGACAATTTCACACTGTCCCTTTGCAAACCTGCACCTTCTGAACACACACACTGAAGGGCACATCCTGTATTGCCTGAAACTGGGCAAGAGAAGAGAGCAGGTGTGGCTTTGGCAGTCCTGTTGGGTCTGTGAATTAACGTTTTGTAAAAAAACACCTTCAGGAAACTGCTCTTCAACAAGGAGCAAGTGCTGCTGGCTAAGTTCATTTATAATCCAAAGTCAGGTATTACATAGGAAAACTAAACTGCAGTTCAATCTTAATAAAAGCAAGAAGATGGAATTGGGTAATGAAAATCTAGTTACTACAGTGGAGACCAGTTAAAGAGACAGAAGGCTTTACAGGAAAAAAGACATTTCGACTGCAAACAAGCTAAGACACGCTCTATTCGTACAGAGGCCAGCGCTCGGGTAAGCAGTACAGAATCAAACCAATACTTTAGAAAGATTTAAATCTCTGTCTTCATATTATATCAATATATTTATATATCTATAATTTAGAATATACTATGTACATATCCAACACCAGATTGCAATAAGAGTCTTAAAGCAAGCTGATAAATTATTCTATAGATAGCAACTTTGGTTGGAGGATAGCTTAAAGATACACGCAATATGTTTCAGGAATACTGTGGATAGATAATTTTGGTTTTTTACATCTTATGTTGCTGAAAGACATTGGTTTATGCAGAAACAGTGGCCCTGGAAACCGATTCCCATGAACAATAGATCTTTAGGGGAGAAGAAGATCTGCCTTATGCTGAATGCTTATATGGCTGCTATTTCTTGTATTTATTATTTTCGCATACCAGACCACACTCTGGGCAGTCTGGGCACTGTACTCAGCTCTTCCCCAAAGCTATTTTATGCCACCATCTTTAAAAGAGACTTGTGGCAGGTTCAGGAAGTGGCTCCCAGCACACAGAGGCAGCAGCAGCAGCCTGGCTCTGCACCTCTGTCCTGCCCGAGCACCTAAACCTCACTAGAGCGAACCTCCCGCCTGCCTCAGGCTTCTCAGTCTTCCTGCAGTGCGACTGAACTGGCACTGCTGCTCTGGTGGCACCTGGCTGGACAGCCATGTCTCGTGTGAAGGGAGAGGTCTGAACAGTGTCACTTCTTACAACGAAAAAGCCACCTTAATTGCCTATGTTACCTTGCAGCTTAATTTATTATACATTACTTTAAGAGTCTTCATTTACAAATGAAGTCACTTCATCTAAATACAGTTCCAACACATGGTACATAATAATATATGATGGTTTATTGTAGATGATGGTAACAAATGACTTCTATCTAGAAATTTAACAGGAACAAAATACTTTGTTTCTGGTTTCACAGGGTATAGAGAGAGATCCGTGGTGTATGACTGCTGAGGAGTTTTCTTCTTTGCGAAAGTAGGGTAAAAGACCTCATATAGATCCCATTCCACCACAAGAATCATTAAACAGTAATCAACAGAAGTGTGAGAGTTCACAGGCTTTTCTAAAGTGAGTCAAACAGTTTTGTTCACTAGAGTTTCTGTCTCTGGTGAGCAGCTCACTGTAACTCCATTAATAAGTGCATTATTTTATTTGCATGCTTTAGCTGTCTTGAAGATCCTAAATTGTTATCTTCTGAGATCCAGATGCATGCCATGTGGTGTTTGTGCAACTAAAAATGAAGGGGTCTATTCTCGTCTCGATGTGTGGGGAATCCCTGAACACCAAGAGAAGAACATATCCTTAAGGGTTAAAGGAGGGAACACATTTTTATTTGATTACAGGGTTTACGGAAGTGACTTATATTTGCTACAAAGAATATAAATCAAAAGAGCTGTAGGTTGTTTTAAGATTCTGGAAATGGCTAATCTTAATTTTCACAGTGCCACCCCTCCATATATCTTTCCCTAGGAAGCTGCTTTCAGACTAAGTTATAAAAAGCAGTATTTTTGTCTGCTGTAACACAGAGCTGCACAAACATCCCGTTCCTCCACTCCAACCATTGCAGTGTTGCACTACAGAACTGGGATGGAGAGGAGGCTGGACCACAGGAAGCTGTAGACCTGCTGTGACTGCAGCCCCCACATAAATCACATACTTTGTACTACCTTAACAGCAAACATAGTCAAACACAAAGCTTGATTCGTATCACAGTATTTTTGTGGGGTGAAAAAAAAAAAAAGAAGCCATAAAATACATAGCTACTCCCCCTCCCCCACAATATATTGCCTCAGTCCAGCATTTACAAGTAGATCTATGAGACAGCACTATATCCATTGCACTTTCTTCTCTGCAATATTGCAAATAAAAGTGGGATCAATTTTAGTATTTTTCTAAATAATCACATAAAAACTGTTAAGAGATCTAAGCCATCACCGTGGCTTAGCTAAACAGCCAGTGCTTTCATTAATTCTGGGATTGGGAAGTGCAGAAGCAGATAGCCTCACCCTGTCTCATTAGGGGATGCTTCTTATGGATTCGTGGTGCTGTCTCTGAAGAAGTAAATCCTGTGCCTCTTCAGCAACCTAATGCCAGTTTATCAACTCTGAGTAGCAATTTCCACTCGGTAAATTAAATCTGTTTTGCAATCTGTTTCACTATATTTGCCATTTAGGACAGTAAAATGGGTCTGTGAAAAGTATTTCCCTCTAAACAATTTATGATTGTCGTTTCATTTAATTTATCCACTGATACCGTTGGTGGATGCTCATGTGAGTATTCAGATTTTGCAGCTTTTGCCGTTCAACGTGTACCCGGAACTGCACTGGATTAAGCTCCTTTCCATATAAACCAACATCACACACAGGTTCTAATGATACAGGCTTTACAAACCATTAGGAATTGAGTAATACTACGCAAAATGGACACTGCAAAGCAACTTTCTGGATCTACCCAGGACAGACATTTGCTGGAGAGCAGACAGAGCAATCTCGCAGAAGCATGATCACTTACAGAGCCAACTTACCTTGCATTAATGAGGTACTGTGCTAAGCTGATGTTTGCAGGGGATCCTGTGATTGTAACTTGTCGTTCTGCGGAGCCTTCTGTGGCATTAGCAATCTTGATCTGCGCTCCTGACATCTGCCTGATTTCATTTATCTTACTGCCTTGTCTGCCAATAATGCAGCCTATTAACTGGAGCGGGACAAAGACTGAGATTAGTGCCACAGACACAAGCAAAAACCACTTAACTGCAATCTGTAGTATTGCTACAAACAGGGTTATGAGCAGCTCAGTAGCAAAACAAAAAGATTTTTGCTCTGCTGTTCAGAAGGAATCACTAGTGAAGTCTATTTGCTCCTTGGTCATATGCCTCTAGATCCAGTTTCACTGCTACATGGTTAAGCCAGTACCTTGTTTCTGGTATTTCAAGACTACTTCACTGTCTCCCATGGCAGAAAATGACAGTGTGCTGTGATGCTGAGAAAAGCAAACCACAGCCCTGCCTGACTTGTCAGGGGCAGTAGCAAGCCAGGAGCAGCAGCTGGAAGTCAGACTGACCATCCACAGCTGCTGCATGTGGCTCTGCACCTTTCCAGAGTGCTGACAGCCCTACACCTCCCTGGGTACACGTGGTTCTAGCTTGGCCAGCTACTGTGCATTAAAGTCAGTGGGATTTACAGCTCTCTGACTGCAGGCAGAAGCAGGTGTAGGAAGAAACTGAAATTTGTCTGCCTTCCTTTACCAAAACTCTCACTTTGTGAACAGAACTGAGCCTGAGCTGTGTGTGTGTGCACTTGTGTCCCAGGGTTGCTCCTCCAGCATGGGGAGCCCCCAGGAGCAAGTGGGCACTGAGCCAGCAGCTGAGGCTGAGATGTTTTGGTTTCTGTAAGGGTGAGGAGGGGTTTTGTTCTGTTAAGGAAGGATGGGTGCTGAGAAGCTCAGCCATGGCCAGAATGGGTAGGAAATGGAAACTTTGCTCTCCAGGTGTGTTGATGCTGGGATGATGTTGCCAGACTTGCAGAAGGATGTGCCAAGATGCAGAGACTGCCTGTCCCCTCCCACCCTTCCTGCTGAAGCAGGCCCTGCCTGATGTGTGTACTGTAGCCTCTGTGGTACTGTAGTACCTGGAGTAACTGGCCAAAACAGATTCACGTTGTCCAGACTTTTTATCAAAAGAAGGAAAACCTCCCAACGCAATCCTTGCTTCACACTCAGGGACAAACAGAAAGCCAAAGTGGATACCCAGGTAGCTGAAACAAAGACCAAGCTGTGCCCAGCACAAAAGGAGCAACCACGAGGGGGGAAAATGGGCTGGCAGGGAATGCACACGCGACTTCCCATCCTCTGACACAGGAGGGCCTTGCTGAGCTCCTGTCCTTATCCCAAGGACCTCTCTTAGTGTGTGCCTACACATGCCAGTGCAGAGGACTGATGTGAGCTTCACCAGGAAGCCTCTGGCCTGTCTGTGTGCACACCAATGTGCCTGCACTGGCTACCTGTGGGCAGCACAGGGATCCCCAAGCCTCTGCTTATGATGCCTCAGTCTCACTGGCCTGCAGGGAGTGAAGGTGGCGCAGGAGAGGAGAGCACCAGAGCACAGGCAGAGAAGGCACTTGCTGGGTCACTCAGGAGCTTTTCACTTGTATGTGCTGGGGGTCCTGCAGTGATGCCCAGCTTGTCACCCAGGTGGGTCAGTGCAAAGGATGTGCCGTCTCCTAGCTGAGTTTGAGTTAGGTAGTGAGGATTCAGTCCAGACTGGTCAAGGACACTGGTGATGCTGGTGTCTGGAAAAGAGGTTTGGTAACCTTTGGCCTGAAGCTCTCCCAAGTCACCCTTCAATGCTGTGACAACAGGCTGCTTGGACACCCTCTGCAAGCCACGACATGGCCTGCAGCTCGTGCAGAACACACTACTCCATCTGCCATGCAGGAAGGACAGTAGGGCTGGGGGCTTGGGCTCTCTCTGGGGTGCCTTTCTCATCACACGTTACTTACACTGAAATTTGAGCAGTATCTGGGTACTCAAGAGCTGATGTGCTCTGGAAGAAGTTCAAGGGACATTTGGTTTTGGGCATTTGGTTTTACATAAAGACACCTGCCTCAGATGCCTTGCTCTGAGATGGAACCATGTCAAACTGCATCCAAACACCTCTGGGCCATTTGGGAGTGGAGCAAAACCTACTACAGACTATACCAAGCCTACTGTACACTGCAGTCTAATGCTATACTTATTAATAAATATAATCATCTGTGGAACAGGGTCCAGTTGGAGGCCTGTCACTTGGGGTGCCCTCCAAGGTTCAGTACTGGGCCCAGTATTGTTTAACTTGTTCATCAATGACTCAGATGATGGGGCAGAGACCTCCTAAGCAAGTTCACTGATGACATAAATCTGGGAGGAGTGGCTGATAGCCCAGAGGGCTCTGCAGCCCTTCAGAGGGACCTCGACAGGGTGGAGAGATGGGCAGAGAGGAACCTTCTGAAACTTAACAGATGTGGGGGATGACCTGCTGGAAAGTAGCTCTGAGGAGAAGGACCTGGGGGTCTTGATGGACAACAAGCTGTCCATGAGCCAGCAGTGGGCCCTTGGGGCTGAGAAGGACAATGAGATCCTGAGGAGCATTAGGAAAAATAATACTGCCAGAAGATCATGTGAAGTCATCCTGCCCCTCTACTCAGCCCTGGTGAGGCACATCTGGAGTGCTGTGTCCAGTTCTGGGCTCCTGAGAACAAGAAAAACATGGAGCTCCTGTAGCAGGTCCAGCAGAGGACAACAAAGGTGATTAAGGGACTGGAACATCTCTGTTATAAGGAAAGGCTGAGGGAACTTGGCCTGTTCAGCCTCAAGAAGAGATGACTGAGAGGGGACCTCACTGATGTCTGTCAGTATCTGAAGGGAGGGTGACAAGAGGGTGGATCCAGGCTTTTCTTGGTGGTGCTGAGCAATAGGACAAGAGGCAATCAATGGGCAAAAACTGATGGACAGGAAGTTCCACCTGTATGTGAGGAAGAACTTCTTCACTGCGTGGGTGACCAAGCACTGGGACAGGTTCTTCAGAGTGGTTGTGGAGTCTCCCTCACTGAAGATATTCATGAACCCTGTGGACACAATCCTGTGCTGTGTGCTCTAGGATGACCCTGCTGGAGCAGGAGGTTGGACCAGATGAGCCACTGTGGTCACTTCCAACCTGACCAGGTCTGTGATTGTTTGAACACTTGTATTATAAGTATCTATAATATACAAATATGTACATACACACACACACACAGTATGCACATGTATATGCAAATATATTTTGACTCTCTCAAGACTTGGCTGGAAGACCTCACATCAGATGTGCATCAAGCCCAGCAACCTGTGTCTGACTGTGGCTGTAGCCCACTCTTACAAGGAAAAAAAAAAGAAGATAAAACCAATGTGAAGTATAAAATAAAGTTTCCTCTGGTATTTCAAATTCCCTCCTAAGGCTTACAGATCACCTGAGCTGCTATCTTTGCCTTTATTCTCCACAGTCCATCTGTCTGACAATTTCTTTTCGAACCTGTTTCTCCTTTTGCTGTCCAAGGGCCATGGCAATGACTTGCAGAGCTTGCTGATGTGTCTGTAAGTATTAACATTTGTTTGTACACCCCAAAATTTCAGCTGATGTACCCTCCTTGTTGAGCTGTGAGCACCAGGTAAAAATGGTTCCCTTTCCACTTTCTCTATACCACCTCTGTCTGTTTCCCCCTACCTCAACATACCTCATTTCTCCTCTTTCCAAAAAAACTCCAAACAGTCCAACCCTAAAACACGTTCTGCTTTTTGCCTTTTTCTAGCTTTACTCTGTTCTTCAGTGGAGTTCTGCTGGCACAAATGCAAACAGGACTGAGGCTATGGCATCTCTGGTTCAGGTATCTCTCTTCCATTTTTTATCTTCCCCATAATGCTAAATATAAATGCTTTACATATATATATAAAAAATGTTTCTGTAATGCTAAAGCACTGACAGAGTCTAAAAAAAGAGTTCAATGCTGCAGAGCATTGACTGCCACAGGAAGTGGCATGGAGATTTTAAACACTGGTAAAAAAGAATCAGTTTCCTTTCTTATAATGCAGTGCCTGTAAAAAGGGCCAAGAATTAGCCTCTGCAGCTTGGCATCTGCTGTCAGGAGCAGAGGGGTTGACCACACCTGTCCACAGGTACTCATTGTTCGCCTTGGTTCCCCACTGCCAACACAGAGCAAATCCATTTGCTTTGGCAAACCCTCTGCATTAGCTGAGCCAGCGAGTGCTCATCATGAATGAGGCTCTTCAATCTCTTTTCAGAAATACAGGCTGAAACTCTTAGTTTCAAGTTTGGGTTGGTCTGTTCTGTGCTTTTTAACTAGAAGGTCTGGGGCAGTGTAGTCTACAGGGAGAAATATCTCCTGAGGCAGATTACAGCTCTTTACAGACTTGCAGTAGGGCCTGGAAAAAGATGCTTAAACACTCTAGATCTCTTAAGAACCAAACAATAATAATGTTAAGAAATTTCCTTGCCAGGACAATGCAAATTCTGGACTATAATAATTGCAGATTTTGCAATAAGCCACATAGAAAACTGAGAAAACATGTGGGCTGCTCTGAGAACATTTTGCACATGTGGGTCCCGCTCGTTTGCAGGGAAGTATTTAAGGCACTGTAAGGAAATAAAGGCAATTCTTCAAGTCTGCCAAATCCATATTGGATGGACTGACACTTCTCTTTCTATGGAGTACTGATCAGATTTACAGGTGCCTTAAAATGTTCTTGCTGCTTTCTGAGGGGTAAGTTGCTTTCCTGTAGCTTGTCCATGACTGCCTTTCCCACAGATATGCAAGGTATGCCTAATTCTTAATGAGACAGATCTTTTGCCTATTATTGGTTTGTTCATTTACTCTCAATGGACATTTTGGGGTATTGACTTATGAAATCTTAAGACCTCTGTTATCTACACCCAAAGGTGCCATCTCTTCTTTCTTTTAAGATGTTTTAAGGATCTGTATATGTCACTTTGTTCTGGGATTTGGGTAAAACACACTTGTATTGTGTAACTCGGGCAGCAGTGGAAGGACAGACAAGATCCCAGCAAGAAAAGAAAGGCAATCAAATGCCCCTGTAAGAGTCTTTGATGAGCAAAAGGAGATACTACATAAGGCTCCAAGTGACTTCTGAGTGGGACTGGGAGAAGTGTTCTCTTTGCTCTCTTTTTGGAGTTACATAGAATTCTGAATTCATTATTTGGAGAGGAAATCTCAGCATTTAGCATGTGGAAAATAACTTTCTGTAAAACATGTATTTTTTTTTATTCTCCAGTATCTCTTTGTTATTGAGCAACAGGTTAACTGCAATTGTCAGCGTACTGTATGAAGAAAGCAGCATGATGTTGTTACAGAAATTATTACTAATAGTAAAATAAATTTCTGTCACTGCCTGAATGCCAGAGGGAGTGAGGAAAATTAATTTTAATATGAAGCTATGTAATTTGTAAAAGGCTATTAATATCTATTTGCTGTAGACTAGGCTAAACTCTCAGCTCCTTATTGTCTTTATATCTGATTTGGCTTATCACGTTCTTACTGAGCCATGCTTACCATTTTCTTGGTCTTGAAAAGTATGTAAAGGTATGTAGCACATGTACCTATACACTCACTTCTCTGGCAGCTGCAAAGCACGCAGGTATTCGCAAGTCTCGTGGTGTTCTCCTGTGTGCTGGACTTTTACATAGATAAACACATATGATAAGAAAGCTGTGGAACTCATGCAGCACAGGGGATCCCTGGAGTTGGAGCAGGCAGGGGACAAACCATGTGCAGCTTCAGGGCTGCACTGCAGCTCCATGCCAGGGCCTGCAGCTTCCTTCACCTTCAGCCAGATAAACAATCACTGTGCCTCACTGATGGCCTGTCCATCAAAACTAGGACAAGGAGATGCTTATTGGGAAAGCAAAGTTAAATTGCCCATGTAGGCTTTGCTGCACAGCTGCTGCTGCCTCTCCCACCCTGACCTCTCTCCATGCACAGCATCTGACTGATGGTGCTGCTGCCTTCCCACCCTGCTCCCTCACTGCCTCATTTCTCTCTGTCTCCCTCATATCCTCATTTCTCTTTGAATCATCAAGGTTGTGAAAGACCTCTAGGATCATGGAGCCCGATGATTAATCCAGCAAACCAAGTCCTGAAGTGCCACATCCACAATGTCTTTTTGAACACTTCCAGGGATGGTGATTCCACCACTTCCCTGAGCAGCCTGTTCCAATGTCTGACCACCTCTCCAGTGAAGAAATTTCTCCTAATCTCCTATCTAAACCTTCCCTGGTGCAATACCCTGAGATAATTTCCTCTTTCCCTATCACTTGAGAGAACAACCTCCACCTTGCCTACAGTCTCCTTTCAATTAGTTACAGAGAGCAATGAGGTCC
>VZRX01006656.1:94895-152894 GCA_013398075.1 Notiomystis cincta | reverse complement strand
GGGAGCGGGAGCGGGAGCGGCGCTGCCGCGGGGCTGGGGCTCCCCCTGCCGCCCGCGCTCCGTCAGCGCCTCTCGGGGATGCTGCGGCGCCGGGGTCACCCCGCAGCCTCCACATCCCCCACACCCCTCCCTCAGTCATCTTTTCTGGTGTGATTTTGGGAGACATCATCCGTCCCAGACTGCGAGGCAGAAGAAGAAAGACAGGAGAATGATTAGCAGCTCCGCGGAATTTCTTTGACCGTCCTCCCTGGAGGAGACGCAGGTTTCTGTCCTTTCGCTCTCACTCGCTGTGTGTTTGTTGTCGCGCAGAAAAGCACCCGAGGGCCACCTCCAGTGTGCTGCACTCCCTCGGATCGGGAGTATGGACTTTATCCACGTTGCTCCGAAACAGCATCATCTAAACGTGCTAAGAGGGAAGTCAGAGAGCGATTCTGCTGCGCCCAGGAGGGATGCGTCTGTTCTGTCACTCGGGCAGCACAGAGATGGCAGCCTGCCGTGTCAGGAGTGCCATCCAGATACAGTGCCCTCCGTGCACCGTGCATCTGCTCCTGAGGCTGGGAAAGTCTCGGAGCTGTTCCTTCTACACTGCTGCTATGACGGAGCTGCTGCATGTGGCTGGAACTGGCTCCAACAAAGCTGATTTGGTAAATCAGAAGAACCAAACCACACACTGGACTAGTTCAACTGCCTCTGGACTTTACAATTTTCCCTTAAAATCTGCATGAGATGTGGGGACAGCTCATCACGAGTGGCTGCTGTGAAGAGAAAATCGGTGGGAAGCTGATGACTGTGAGCAAGGCTTCAATAGCCCGGGTCCAGCCCTAGCTGCTGTGCTGGAGGCTGCGGCATGGGCACGGGCAGGAGTGCAGTCCTCAGAGTGCGTGGGCAAGAGGATGGTGCTCATGGCAGAGGGGGTGGAAAGGCTACAGCTCCTTTGTCCTTCCTCTGCATCATCCCCATCCTCTGCTCTCCCCCTTTCCATTGAATTTGTAGCAGACCTGCAGAGCACAGTGCACTGTAGAGGCATTCCTCGTACTTGTGGGTAGCAGAAGCTGCATTGGCACAGGGCTGTTTGTGAGATCGTTTGTGTGGGAGGCATGTGGAGCAAGGTGGATGCGAGACACCTGCTCTGGGCTTTCCTTGTCCAGGAGGCAAATGAGAGCTTGTACTTCTCTTCAGGAAAGGCTGGAGAAGAAGGCAAACTAGAGATGTACCTCTGTGAGGAAGCCTAGGATTGCACAAATTAATCTTTCTGTTCACCGAGGAAACCACAAGTCTAAAAAACAAAGCCTAACCCCCATAAGCTTTGGAAGACAAGGAGAGACAACAGAGCATCATTATATGTGGTCTTGTTCCTACACATGAACAATTAAATCACACGGTGCTGTTTTCAGCTAACAACAGACTGGATTAGAGCTACAGAGCAGAAAATCTGGGCTAATGCCAGTTTGCAATCCATAATGCACATTTGTCTGCCTCAGATTTGAAAGCTGTGTGGCATTTTGGGAGGCTTTGGTTGTAATCCCTGCAAATAAGTAAACAAATGAGTTGAAAATAAAGACCATGCTTAATGAAGCACTGAAAACCACTGCTGATGTCAATGTGAGATGTGGACACAAGAAATAGAATGAGGGGTCCAAATACTTGGTTTAAAGTTGTAATTAAAACCCTGGTTTGGCAATGGGATTTTATCTGCTAGATTTCTCCCTTCTCACAAGCCTTAGGGCATACATAAACACTAACAGCTTTTCCTACAACAAATTGAACTGGGGATTGAAAGAGCTGAGTTCTTCCTGTTCTCCGCTGATTCCCCGGGGGATCACTCAATGCAAAGAACAGTAAGTTAATTTGAGCAGGTGGTACAAACGTTTTCCCACATACTACCACCCATATGTGGGATCGGTGAAAGTGCTGTAATCCACTTGCCTGCTCATCAGCTCCCCTATTTGCATGAGCTGTAGGACTCCTTATGTGTACATGTGTTCATTTAAGGACACAACTAAAGTCCCTGGCAAAGCTCTCTCTCACTTCAGCGCCTACAGGACCTGGCTCCAGGAGCTTGCTGTGAGTGGGCTAAGCTGGAGAGCCTCAATACTGTCTGTTAGTATCATATTCCTTCAATTATGTAATCCAATTAAAAAAAAAATCAAGCCTGTCACATGATTACAATCATCTTCTTACTAATATCTAGAAATACTCAGATTCACAAATCCCAGCTGCTTTAGCCTTCATAGATTAGATGGAAAAGTGCTTAACACATGCAAGGTCCCTTCATCATGCCTTTCTCCTGAAAAATATAATTAAGTTGCTGATAAAATCATTAGGGCACCTTTATGTTATGTTGCATTTGTCTACAAGTTTCAGTTGTACAATGCAGAATCAGAATCTAAAGTTCAAAGTTATACCTGCTGCATATCAGAATATTCAATTAACTCCCATGTAATTGAGTCAAAATGTCAGTTCCTATGTCTGTGTCCTCTAAGAGACCTTGAAACAGAGGTGCAATTTCCAAGAAATTAAATATGTTCAAGTTTTCTGCAGAAAATCCTGGGGCATACACCTAAGGGTAAGAGTGAAGAGAAGGAAGGAGACATCCTCAAGATTTCTGAGAAGGTGGAGAACTTACTGGTTAAATGCAGACAAGTTTGAAAGGACTCTATTAGGAAAAAAGCAAAAAGATTAAAATTACCACATGCTCACAGTGAACAGCTTCCAGTCACCTACCCTGAGGCTTGTGGTCCTGGTAGAGTGGTTTAGAGTTATCACCCTTCAATCAGAGTTTAGTGCCACTAATGAACTTGAGATAGTTTATGCAAATCCATCCTACCTGGCATGGCAGTGGCCTAGAAGCACTCTTGTAATCTGTCCCTCCATCTCAAGTGAGAATTTAGGCACTAAAAGGAATTACTTCCCAAACCCTTGCTTAAGGACTACCTGTGCCCTGCAACAAAATTTCTCCATCTGAAAACCTGAATAATCCCCAGACAGGTTACTGCCTTAATTGGCTGTTTTTCTTGGGAAGAAAAACCCAAACTACAACAGTATAAAATTATATTATAACTGTGAATTGGGCACCATATAAAAAAAAAAGAAAAAGAAAAGTAGTGTGCTCACAGATGGCACACCAGAGTTAACAGCCATGTCTTCCAAATGTTCTAATAAATATACTGACCTTGAGCTCCTTTTCTTGTGTAATCTTGCTACCAGCAAAAGCTACTTAACTGTGAAAGAAATAGATGAGACACACCAAGATAGAGGACTTTGCAAGCCCACAAATGGTCAATATCTGTGCTATTAGAATATCAGTTCTATTTCTGACTCAGATAAGTAGATGCCCTGGAAAATTTCAGCTTAGGTAATTATGAATCATGGCATCACTGAGTATCTTGTGTTGGAAGAGACCCCTAGGGATTATCAAATCCACCTTCCTGGTCTCCTCAGGACTATCTAAAGGTAAACTATGTGATTGAGAGCATCATTCACTCTTTGAGCCTGACCCATCAGTCAATTGCTCACTCAATGTATTATGGGCTCATCCAGCTGTGTGTTCTGGGCATTTTGTCCAGAAGGACATTGTGAGAGACTGTAGTGAAAGCTTTGCCAAAATAAAAAGAATCCCACATCTGCTGGCTTCCCTTGGTCAACTAGATGGGTGATCTTCTCATAAAGGGACATTAAGTTAGTTAAGCAGGACTTTTCCCTCATGATCCCATGAAGATCAGTAACTTTAAAAGTATATGAAAAATATCTCACAAAAAAAAAAAAAAGTTTTCAGCAATCCTTCCTATCCTTCCTATAGGAAACTCCAAGTAAAACTTCTCGTAATTCTCATGTTTCTACCATGCTGATTAATGCTTTACTCTCTACAGGCAAGCTACAGAATGCATAGTGTAGCAGGCATTTTTAATACAAACTTGTAGTAAGAATGCTTAAGATTTTGTCATCATAAGAGAGCTAAACAAGATTGTTCATATCTGAGTATCAGAGAGGACAGGCAGGCTGACAAATGATTGTCCTGGTTAAAGCAATGATGCCAGTGTGGTGTGCTCTTTGCACACAGACTGTTTCCTTTGAATAAGCCTTTCCTGACCTTTACATCAGGCAAGAGCAATGCTTGCTTGAGGACAGCACACCTCATGTGAGCAGTTCAAGGAGGCTGTAAAAGCCCATGGGTCCAGACCCCAAGGCTTGGAAAAGCCTCTGGTGCTGTGCTGTTGTTGCATTACAGAAAAGCCCTAAGCATTCACCTTAGCAAGGGCACGGGTTTGAGTGCACCCAGGACAACAGTGCCCCATGGTGCTCTTTAACCAGCACACACAGAGTGTGGTCACCTTGTCTTCTCCTGTGATGGCAAGATCTGCCAAAACACAGAAGCACAGCCGAGACAAAGAGGATGTGTGTGCAGGTGGGAATCAGCTGGTGCATGGAATACCTGCCTTGGCACTGGAACCCTCTTTTCTGCTGAATGCTCCAGCCATGCAATTATCCATGAGATGTCCCAGTTCCTCACCCATGGACACAGAAAGCATGAACCTTGCTTGTAGTCAAATACTCCTTTTCCCCACTAATCTTGTGCCAAGCACCAGCAGGAAGCAAGGGATTACTGGTAGGTGTTTTTTGATAAAAACACACTACAGGTAACATATTGATCACCTCTATACATCAGGTGGTGTGATTATCTTTTTTATATAATCAGCAATGACAGATGTTCATTCCATAAGGCTACACTTATAATATCACTAAAAAGGCTACTGTCCATTGATTACAGAACAAAATAAAATTACATGGTGTATTGGGGTCTGTTTTATGCATCCAGACAGGAACAGTCTTCTCCCTTACATCAGCATTTGTGAACTGTAAACCTCCACTGTTGTGATAAAATTAAACAGAGAAGTGGTTGTGCTATGCAACATGACTTCCTAATTTACCCTCACTTACTCTCTTTTGGATTGGCTGCTCCACATTTAGTATCATGGCATTTGTTTAAGGTAAGACAGGAAAAGAAAAGGGACTGCAAGGAAGTGAGGTCTTTAACTTTTAAACACAGCAAAGATGATAGAAAATTACACCAACCAAGTGAAAAGTGGAAGAGATTTTTGTTACTGCAAATCTGTTACTGCAAAATTTGTTACTACTTCGAAATCTCATATATGGAAATCTGTATTGGTAAGTGTAGGTGTATATGAATGATGACTTGCCAAGTACACTGAACTGCTGTCAATATGCACAGGACACAGATCCCATATGTGAAATACTTAATACACTCAGCTCCTAATATAACAAGTGAAAACAGAGAATTAGTAGAAATATGTTCAAATATATTAAGATCAAGTTTAAAATTTGGTAATGTTTAATCTTATCTTGTTCTCCCACTGCTCCCTGAAAAGACAAGTTTAAAGATCTACTTTTGTTTTTAGTCCTTTGACATGGTATTTTGACACCTTACCACCAACCTAGCCTGCGTGCCATTTGGATATACTGTTGAAATATATCTGATGTCCAGCATATAATAATTTTCTGTAGGGTAAGTGGAAAGTGCATTGAATTTTTCCTTGAGAGACTTGCTCAAGGCATGGATCATATTTTCCTCTAGTTATGGTGAAGGTACAGCTAAAATTAAATTTTGTGTTTTATTTTAAGGTTAAAAAACACATTAGCAGTAAATCATTAACTCATTACATCTCTGATCACTGCTATTAATAGCAAAGTAACTGATATATAGCAGAGACTATACAGCTGAGTTCCTAAAATAAACTTGCTGTGAAAAAAATAGCACTCGTGCTGGTACTGTTGGTGAAGTACATTAGTACATTCCAAGGATCTGTTGGTTGAGTTCTTCCTTAGGATCATAGTTGTTGCATATTGGAAACATCTGCTCAGCTATGCAAGCTGGTAGGAATCCCACCTGGATGCCCAGGCTGCATCCCTCAGTCTTGCTTAGAGAGCAGAAGCAGTTTATCCAATGTTCCCTCTTGGACCGAGGATTTGTGACAGAGCCAGCAATATGTGGTGTTTCATAATCTGTTGATTTTCCCTGAAGGGACCTGCAACCAGAAGTGAGTTCTTGTATGAAATGTTGACACATTTCCTTCCCAGAATGAATAGAAAGATTTAGGGGAAATTCTCTTTCTCCAAGTTCATCTTTTCCCACTCAACCTGAACTTGCACCACATCCATGCTGCACAGCCCTAGGATTTTGTAAAACTATGACTTCTGTTTCATCTGATTTAATTTAAAATAAAGATAACTTTCAGTTTCACATAAAAATAATTTCAATTGGAAACCTTTCTTACATTATTAACAGTTCTATTGAACTCAATGGACTTGAATTTATGGTGTAAGAAATCACTCAGCATGACAAAGCATTGCAATATCACACTGTACCATAGGAAACATTTTTGTTTTGTATTTACAAGGATCCCACCCAGTAGGCATCTTGTCCATTTGAGGAGCTCTTAAGCATATTGCCAGACAATAAACTACCAATAATAAATAGTTACAACATCAAAGGCACACTAGTAGTATAACAGCAGCAGAGCACTATGGTGGCATCATAGGAATTCTAGTTTTCCCCAAGGTAAATAAATGCAGATAACTTTAGCAGCTATAGTACCTCTCTGCAAATCATGACATGAAAATTTCATTCACATGTCCAAGGAAAATACACTTGAGAACATTAAACCAATACTTTTTTAAAGCTACTTTTGCTACCTGTATTTTTTGTGGTAGAGCTCCTACCTACCCGATCTTGCTCTCTGTGCCAGTGCTGCCACTCATTCTTCTAGACAGAGATACCTTAAATAGTCATGAACTAAGGACCACAAAAAGGCTGTTTCCTTGAAAAGCCATGAAGAATCCCTGCATTGTTCTTCCCTTTGTTACAGAGTGATGGGAAATAGTCACTTCAGAATTTCAAGTGTAAACTCTGCCAAAAAAATTCAGACAGTCGAGATGATCACTTTAAATTAAAATCACCATGCATCTGCCAGGAAGGATATGTAACACTTAAGCTATTACCAAACCAAAACAGTAAGGAGATGAAAATTCATGCTTCAAGCAGACTGCTTTTTCTTGCCAAATAGTATTGCAAAGGGTTTCCTAATTAGTTATCTCCCATCACCCACATGTCCTTCAGATGCACGGTTTGGCAGGCAGCTTCTTGCTGTCACTAAGCACCAGTTTTCTCTAGGATATACGAGTTTTCAATTTCCAGGATCGATCTCAGTGTATTTCCTGCCCATGTTTGTAACCACTCTCTGATAATTGGTATTGCTGCTCTCACATAGTGGGTCAGGCACATCTGAATCCTCCCTTCTTACGGTATTTCCACAACACTTGTTTTCCAAAACAACATGGAATGGAATATCATTCCTCTTCCATCAAATTGTCAGTCCACATATCACATGTGATATCATGAACATTTATTCACTTGTATGATTTCATTAGATTCTTTAACAGTTTTCTTACTAAGATGTAAACGTAATTTATGATTTGGCTAATGTCTGAAAAGTCAAGCTATTCCAGTAAGTTTATTTTTCAGACACTGTTTCATCGTTTATGACTTCACAAACGCTCAAGGAGTCCAGTCCCACCTCCTGTACTTACCCTCGGCCACTTATTATATAACAGTACCTCGCTGTGCTTTAATGTCTTCTCAGNGGCCGCCCGGGGAACAACCGGCGGGGCCGCCCGCGCCTCCAACACCGACGAGGAGCCCGTGCTCCGCACAGCCCGGCGGCACCGNCAGACAGTCGAGATGATCACTTTAAATTAAAATCACCATGCATCTGCCAGGAAGGATATGTAACACTTAAGCTATTACCAAACCAAAACAGTAAGGAGATGAAAATTCATGCTTCAAGCAGACTGCTTTTTCTTGCCAAATAGTATTGCAAAGGGTTTCCTAATTAGTTATCTCCCATCACCCACATGTCCTTCAGATGCACAGTTTGGCAGGCAGCTTCTTGCTGTCACTAAGCACCAGTTTTCTCTAGGATATACGAGTTTTCAATTTCCAGGATCGATCTCAGTGTATTTCCTGCCCATGTTTGTAACCACTCTCTGATAATTGGTATTGCTGCTCTCACATAGTGGGTCAGGCACATCTGAATCCTCCCTTCTTACGGTATTTCCACAACACTTGTTTTCCAAAACAACATGGAATGGAATATCATTCCTCTTCCATCAAATTGTCAGTCCACATATCACATGTGATATCATGAACATTTATTCACTTGTATGATTTCATTAGATTCTTTAACAGTTTTCTTACTAAGATGTAAACGTAATTTATGATTTGGCTAATGTCTGAAAAGTCAAGCTATTCCAGTAAGTTTATTTTTCAGACACTGTTTCATCGTTTATGACTTCACAAACGCTCAAGGAGTCCAGTCCCACCTCCTGTACTTACCCTCGGCCACTTATTATATAACAGTACCTCGCTGTGCTTTAATGTCTTCTCAGCGGCTCACTGTTATCATGGGCTAAATCAAATGAATATTTAACAGGGTCAGGCCATACTGAAAATAGTTTCCAGCTGGGAAAATCTAAACTGAGTGACTGACTGAATGTGTAGTTAGTTAATATTCAGGTACAGATTTATGGTTATTTCTACAAAGAGTCCTAATAGCACAGCGTGATGCAGTAAAAGAAATAAACCCAAAACCTCTCGTTATGCTTCCTGTGGGTTATCTGTGTGTTGTTTAAGTATTACTCCTAGTGCTTATAAAAGTTTAGTCCCTTGCCCAGGGTAAACCTGGGCCGCAGCACACGCCATCAAAGGTTAACGTCGAGCTTTCCTCTTACGGAGCGTTTTCGCAGTGCCGCGGGCAGAGGGAGCTGCCACTCGCACCCGTCCGCCTCGCCCGGGGACACGAGAGCGGAGCCGGGGCGCTCAAGCTGTCCCTCATGGCCTTCAGCTTCGTCTTCTGGGCAGCGGGCCTGACCATGCTCATCATCGGCCTCTGGGCCAGGGTGTCTCTGGGCAGGTACTTGGCGCTGTCGGCCGGCGACTACCCCAGCGCCCCCGTCATCCTCTTGGCCACCGGCGTGGCTGTCATCATCTGGGGCTTCCTGGGATGCTTCGGCGCCGCCACGGAGCACCGGGGACTCCTGCGCGCCTACAGCGCGTTCCTGGCGGCCGTGCTGGCGGCCGTGCTGGCGGCCGGGCTCTCGGCGCTGCTGTACCGCCAGAGCCTGGCGCGGGGCCTGCAGCAGGGGCTGCGCCAGGCCCTGCTGGCCTACGGGCAGGACGACGGCGTGGCGGACGCGCTGGACGCGCTGCAGCGCGCCTTGTCCTGCTGCGGTGTGCAGAGCTACCGCGACTGGCTCGCGTCGCCCTGGGGAAGGGAGCAGAACGGCTCGGTGCCCCTCAGCTGCTGCCGCGCCCGCCGCGGCTGCCAGCGCGGCCCGCCCGACGCGCGCTGGCTGCACCGCGACGGCTGCTTCGGCAGGGTGTCCGCCTTCGTCGGCAGCAACATGTCCTATGTGGCCACCGCTGCCCTGGGGCTGGCGCTGCTGCAGCTCATCGGCATTGTGCTGGCCTGCCTGCTGGCCGCCCGCATCCCTGCCCACCTGCTGGGCGTCACCACCCCGCGCTGAGATCCCCCCGCTCCTGCCCCTTGTCCCCTCCAGCTCCCTTCTTTCCCGCATAACTGACTACACCCCACTGGGAAAATCCTTCCTTCATATTCACCATTTCCACTTGAGCAGCCTCCTCCAGGCTCCACTCCTCTGGAGCCTGTGTTAGGTGTGCTCTGAGCATCTCAAGTCCCTCAGAAGGGAGGGTGCCGGGAAGGTGCCTCCTGGCCTGGCCATGAGTCCTGCAGGGCAGCAGGTCCCCACTGGAGCCAGTTCTGCAGGGAGCGGTGGCAGCGTGGAGAGACATCACTCTCTGAGGCAGTAGGGACATCTCGGGCAAGGCTGAACGATTTTCTGGGTGATGTAAACACCGAGGCACCGAAATATGGACCAGGAAAGAGAAGAGAGTCTAGGAGAGCAAGAGAGGTGTCTCTTGACATTACATCATATGAGAATTTTTCTCATCTTCTGAGACTGGAAAATGATGTTACTGGAAATCTGCTGGAGTGCCTGAGGGGCAGGCCGGGTCCAGGGGCACCCAGATAGCCACACCCGCAGCTGACACTGGGAGCTGCTTGAGGGACTGTCCAGCATCGTGCATCCCGTTGCCGCAGAGATGTCCCACCTTCAGTGTGAGTGTATTCAAGCTGCCCAGCTGCTGCGGGTGCTTTTCCCGCCGCGGTGTTTCCAATGCCGATTTCTGTCTAAAGGTGGAGCTGCAGCTCCAAGCGTTACTCCCTCTTCAGGACGTGCCTCTCCTCTTAGCCAGTGTGTCGCTGGTTGTATCTATCTTTGCAGCGCTGAAAAGACCTAAAACCTCGGTCCCTGTCGGGCAAGAAGATGGCAAAAGCTGTAGAATCAGATCTGATGAGGGGTGGCAAGAGGAGGGAAGGGTTCCTTGCCCTTCAGAAGTTTGCTTTGGACTTTTACTGTTAACATCAGGATGAATGATTTAAAGAAGGGTTTCTAAAAAACAGCCCTCAGACTCTGACACTTTTCCTCTTTCAAAGGATCTGTCTCTGAAGTGTGCTCCCACCTACATTTTTGAAGCCAGATCTGTATAGAACCAGAGATCAGATCAGACAGCAATATAAATCTACAAGATTTTGGTTTTTTCTTAATAGATCTGGCTTTGCATTTGGAGTTTGAGGAAAAGCAAGATGTGCACTTCAGAGGGTCCTGAAGTTTCAGAGCTTCACTCCAGCTTCTTTCCACTTCTTTAAAACCTGTGAACCCCACTTTTACTTATTCTCTACCTGGCAGCACAAAGACCTTACCCAGCAAACGGGGGAGGACGATTTCAGAAAAGAATCAAAGAACCACAAAGGAGCTCTAGGACATTGATCTCCTAGGGAAGTGACTGGCAGAGCTGTGGAGAATGGTCAGATGAGTAAAGGAGATGGCTGGTAGCTTCATGGGAGGAATGGAGCAGCCTGGGGGGAAAGGGGATTGGCAATGTCTCTTTTCCCATGCATTAGGCAGCTATTTTGCTATGATAATCATGTTCCAGGTCAGGAGTGTAGTGTGAACAGTCTTCTCAGTCATTTGGGTATTCATCTGCATAGGTGAACCCTGGAAATGTGTTAGAAATATCTCTTTATAGAGAAGACAGTACTTTATTTTTGAGGGCTGATGTTTATTATTTTACAAAATAATTTTTTAAAATTTTTGCTTGTAAACATCCCTGTATTTTTTTTTAAGTTATGCAATAGTGGGTCTGCTGTTATTTTCTGGAAGTCAAGATTATGTAGTACAATTTTAACATTGGGCAAAAAATATAGTTTGTATAGTAAATGGTACTTGGGAAATAAAGTTAAGCAACTGTTAAGAGCAAAACAGGTCACTTTATCAACTCAGAGTATTTGCATTGCTGTATGTCTCCACAAGGTGCAACTAAATGCAAATGAAATAAAGTGTACATTGAAATGTGGAGACAGAAGCATGTTGTGGGTTCTAAAAATTCTTATTCAGAAGATCCATTGTAGATGCAATAAAACAGGCATTATGGAGAGTGTGGGAAAGGGACATGGAATTGCACTGGGTTTATAAAAAGATCTTCTTTATTGCAGTTAATAGTCTCTGAAAATTTACAAGAATATTACATTGCTCTATTTTTATTCCACTGATGACTAAAATTATTTCTGATTTTGACCCTTGTTGCTTTATGTGACACATAGCAGTTGGTCAGAATGAAGTCCTCTGTTAAAACACATTCAAGCATAGTGTAAATATATGCTTCAGTGAATTTGTTCTGGATTTTTCAGTTGCTAAAAATATCAAAATAAGAATAAGAGCAAGTTTGAAACATACCAGTGCATGTTTGTATGGTGGTTGGGTCTGAATCTGAGGACATGAACTGAATGTAATGAATAAATAAAAATGTAAACTCTGCACTCTTGGCCTCACTGAAATAGGATAAACCTTGGCAATGACCACATAAATACTAAGTATACTTATATGACCAAAGATTTAATGAACTGGCTGTGAGTGTTAGTTGACTGTTTATTGCCAGTTCCAAGAATTAACCACATTAACTTTTGTAATTGTAAGAAAGAAATGCCATTCTTCTCTAATTAATTTCCAGATTAAGAGATTCCCAGTAGCTGTTTCAGTTGTCTTGAATTCTCTGTGCTCAATGACCAAATCTTACTTTAAGTTTTAAAATTTATCTGGATTCAAGGTTCATTTTATTCTGGATGGTCAGAATGGCTGTAACTGGAAAATGTTACTCTGGCCAGCACCATCTATCCCTTGCTGGAATACGTGTTTGTTTTTTGTCATCTGCTTCAACTTTAAAGTCACTCCTCAAAATGGCATATTTTGATAAAAGATCATACCATTTTTTACAAAAGGCAATATCAGTTTTTACATTGCTGGCTATTCAAATCAAGGAACAAGCTGTGTTGTGGTTGTAGAAACAACAGCTCTGTTGTTTGGACAAAGTGAGATTTAGGATTAACAGGGTGCTAAGATTAGACCCTTGTTATGAAACAAGGACTATTTTATAATGTTGATCTAGAATGCCAAGAATATGAACCTTTCAAACTTCAAAAGTGTTTTGATATTCTTCCAATATTAATTATTTGCTGTAGCTAAACTTTGTGTTACAGAAAACCAGAACTAAAAATGGCCTTTATAACAGATGAATTTTTAAATAAGAACAGGTGAATTTTTAAATAAGAGATGGCTATCCTGGGGTTGGAAAACTTAAACAACTGGTCTTCCACAATGTGCAGTTTACTTTTAAATGCCACTGTTCATTTTGTGCAACTTGAAAAGTTAATGGCAGTCACACTGTCTCCTTGAATTTAAGCTTTTCAGGATGATACTATGGAAAGACATTCAAAGCAAACATACTGGTAGGATCTCCTGTGGTTCTTCTCTGTTTCTTTCTGTTTCAGAGGCTGACCATCTTTGTAGGGTACGTCTTTTGACAGCAGTAGTGAATATTTCATTGGTCATGCACCCATTGTGCTTCAAAATGGTAAAAATACATATTTCTACCCAACTCTGTGTGATTCAAACCCACAAATTGCACTCTGTTCAATATGCCATTTTAGTTTGCTGAGAAATCAATTAAAATATCACAATTTAATCCTGTTTTGTTGTGCCCTCTGCTGTCTCCATCTACTTTCTGGGTCAGTAAAATGCAAATATCAAAGGATATATTGTCCCATGTTATTAAAGAGAACACCATCACACATACACATTTCTCAGAAGCATATTGGCCATATATGTGGATTTTCTTGTGCATCAGACAGAAAAAAAGAAGCAGACTAAGGAATGTATTCTGTCCTTCACATTAGCTTTGATTTGCAGTTAACACACAGTACTCTTTTGTAAGGAGGAAATCTTTTGTTAACAGTTTAAAATATACAAAATAGAATTTATTAGAGCATCCTATCTGGGCTACAGAATTAAAATGGTCAAATTAAACATTATTTGAAATGCTCTAATTCTATAAAGATCTCTCTAATCTGCTTGAAGTGGTTCCTATGCAGCTTTGCTTCTCCTGTAGGCTCATTCTCCTCATGTCTAGAGTCATTCTAAGGTTGGCTGCAGAGCAGTTTTGAGTTAAGTAGTGTTTGAAGCTTCAATCTCAGACTATTCCCATTTTGTACATGTTACCCCTGGTTTGTCATATTAGGGTCAGACTGATACATTATGAACACAACATTTGTATTTGTTGGTTTTGAACAGCATCTTGAGTCTTAGGCAAGGCCACAGCAGAATAAAGGGAGGTGCAATGCTCGTATTGGCCAAGACACACAACTTGGAACTGACGATTCTTGAAAGACTATAATATTCCATCCTAACACTACAACAAATAGATCAAATTCTGCTTGGTGCTTCGTGTTTCTAGTTTTCCCAAAATAATGGTTCTACAGCTTTTCTCTGTCTTCATGAGATGCATTATCTTAAGGTATCAGCACTTTAGAGCAGTGATGTGGTCTCAAAACCTAAGAAAAGGGATTTTTCATGCTTAGTACTAATAATTTCTGATAGCTTCACTTCTTCCAAGTCACAAAGATGAGGTACTGAGACTCTGGTCACTTCTAGGACTGACTAGAAGGTTGGGATTGATATATCTTGGTTAAAATGTCAGCATCAGTAACAGTACTTCTGCTTTATTGCTGTTCTGAGGGCATCTTCCAGGGCTGTTTCTCTGCTCTTTGGTTTCTGGACTTGGCAGACAGCACCGTGTAGCGTGCCAAAAGCCACCTCCAGGACAAGATGCTCTTCTCAGCAGTTGTGCTGGAGTGTTATGCCCTGTTCCTTGCCACAGTGTACTTGGGTCACAGTAACCCCAGGTACTCCCACTCTTGCCTAGAAACTCTCAGAAGAGATAGAGGTGGAGGCTTGTCAGATGCAATAAAACCTTGAGTTACAGTGCAGAGTTCAGCCAAAATAATCATGTAAGTAAAGCACAAACTCAACAGCTAAATATTCCTACCTCATATTTTGGAAAAGGTTCTTCACAGAAACTGGTAAAGAAAACATCAAGATGACTAAGGTATAAGCAGATTTGGAAATTTATTAATATTGCAAAATTTCCCACCGGTGTGGCATGTTCACAATTTCGTATCCATTTTGCCCTTCCACCTACCTCTCTAACTCCACTTCTTATTCCTGAAGTGTAATTATCTGTAATTCTCATCTCAGTTATTAGTTTTCTGCTACCTTATGGGCTCCCTTGAAACAAATTCCTGTTTTTTCTAGCTTCCCACCCCAAGGTCAGATAGTCCTTCAAAGTCTGAGCTCCCTGTTGGAGAGGTTTTTGAGAAGAAGCCTCTTGGTCTGCCTGTTTTAATAACAGCACTAGTAGTTTATAATTATACAAAAAAATTTGACAGAAAGTCATAATTAAACAATAATTTCAGATAGCTATTTTTCTATTAGATATCTGTTTCTTAGCAAAGCAACCCTCTCTCCCCACTCCCCTTGCATATATCATCATTGTTAACTTGATGGTTTTGTTGTTGCTGTTGTTTTGTTAGAATGATAAACTAGTTATTTTACATGGAAATAAGAGGGTTTTGATCAGCTCTAGTGATTACATTAATAATTTAATTAATAAAGTTTAGAAGGTACCATTGAGCAAACTCATCAGAAAATAAATGTGCTATCAGATACTTAGTGGAGAAAAAAATGAAGGTCTCAGAAAACACGTCTCATGGCTTAAAAGCAGAATACAGATGATTTTAAGTCTCCTGGTAGAGGCCATTGAGACTTACACCTCGTTAAAACAGCTAGCAGGTAGAAATGAAGATGTGAGTGCTGTTTCAAAGCCAGCTGTCTAACATATGTTGTATATGTCATGCTTCCAGTGTCAGGGATGTCACTCTTTATTTCCATTCTGTATGATGTTCCTTGTGTGCTTAATGACATTCACATTTATTTCTTATTCAATTTTTGCCTTAAGACACTCATCATGCTCTTTTCTCTTTCCAAGGGGCTTAGCAGTGTTGAAGAACCATTCTGTCCCTGCTGGTGGACCCAATAAGATTTCACCCTTAAAAAAAGGACATCATTATTTTTCTCTAAGCTTGCACTGTTCAATGTCTTGTTTGCTTCTAATTTATAATATGAAACAAAACACAGATTAATCAGCTTGTCCACAGAGACTGTTATAACAAAAAAAATTGCTTCTCTTTAAGCCCTTTGTTTTTCAGAATTTGCTCAATTGTACTATCTAAGCTTCGTTAATGTAATTCCCCTGCTGCAGCTTCTTCTCCAGCTTTTAATTATGACATTGTAGTACAATGGTCAGCTCCATAGCTGGTACATTTTTGGAACTTCATTTTTTTTGTTCTTCCTCTTGGCTTTTATCATATTATTTCTATCCTATATTTACATGTTTTCAAGGTATGCTGTTTTGCTTCAAATGAGATTAAAAAAGCATTTGATACCCTCTTCTCCCACATAAGAGCAAGAGGATGAGGGGAAATGGCTTCAAGTTGCAGCAGGGGAGTTTTACACTGGATATTAGGAAAAATTTGTTCACCAAAAGGGTGGTCAAGCATTGTAATAGACTTCCCAGGGAAATGGTTGAGTCACCATCCCTGGAGATATTTAAAAGACATATAGATGTGGCACTTAGTGGTTTAATGATGTACTTGGCAGTGCTGGGTTAATGGTGGGACTTGATGATCTCAAAGAAGACCATCCCATCTGCTGGATAGCAATGAGAGCAGGCAGACCTCACAGTCCATCTCATCACAGCTGCCCAAATCCATGCTGGTTTATGCAAGGATTTTGGAAGTCATGTGGTCAGCTTTTGGTGCTGTGTTTCCATAGTCCACACAGTTTCCTACAGAATGGATCAGTGCAATGTTATCTGTGCTGTGCTGGCACTGTGCTGTGGGGCTGTTTGCCCACGTGGGTGAGCATGTGCTCAGGAGTAAGGAGCTGAGGTGAAATAGGAATGTTACCTGAGGGTATCAATGCATCCAAATGCAGATTCTAGAAAGAAGAAGGAAACATTAAATCGTTCTCCTTGGGATTACTTTTGAAGACTCTGGAAGTTCATTCCATTCTAAGGTTTGCAGAAAAGGACCTGGCAGCTGTGGAGGCTGAGTCAAAAAAGAGTCAGCAGGGTGTTCTTGAGACAAAGGTAGCAAATCACATTCTGGGCTGAATTAACAGAACTGTAGCCAGCAGGATCAAAGAAAATATTAATTCTTTGTCTCTGGCACTTGTGAAGTTGTGTTGGGAGCAATGCATCCAGTTTTGGACAAGATTGAGTTGACAAACTGTGACTTATCTAGCCCAGGGCACTAAGCCTGTTGAAAAGCTGGGCAGCATGATATGTGAGGAGAGGCTGTGGGAGCTGGGTTTGTCCAGCCTGGAGAAAAAAAAGGCTTGGGGGGGGTTGTCAAGTTGCTGTCTTCACATTTCTCATGGCATGATTTAGGATGCCTAAGATGCAGTTCTCTGTATCTACAGATCATATCAGAGTTGTCTACATTTGCTGATGCTGCATTCTTGTGTTTAATCACACAGTGGTCACTTGTAGGAACTGAGACACATGAGTTCCACACTTTAGGTTTGATTCAAAACTGAAGAGGAAAGAACAACCATTATGTGAGCAAACAGTGTGTAGAATATTGCCATTGCATAGCCACTGCACTGTAAGATGTCTTTACTTGTGAGGAGGGCAGATGCTTAATTTCACGATGCCAGAGACAAGAGGCAGTGATTTTTGTACATCATTCATCTTCTATTCCTATTCTCAAGCTGGAATGACTGATTTGATGCTGTGCTGAGTGGAGGCACTTGGGTTGAAGTGGTATGAGTTCCTATTGTGCAGCTGTCCTTCCCTCACCCATTCTTGAGGATGTTTTCTGCTTAGAAGGGCTGAAGAACCGTGGCATAGCCAGGAGCAGAAACCCAGACAGAGCACTGACATCTCAGTTGGTGAGACCCATATAAATCTGCCCCACTGGGGCAGAGCAATGCTGGCATAGCTAACCCTGCTCCTGTTGCAGTGATGGCTCCCACAGAGCTGACTGAAGCATCTCTGCATGCCCCTTCTGGGGTTTACTCGCTGCTGTTACCGCTTGGAGGATCTGCACCCATTGTGAACACCAGTCAAGCTGCTGGCTCATGGAAGGACTGAATGAAAACTCTTGAAAAATATAGCTAAATGTTAAACAATAGCCACTGAGTACAAACAGATGTGACAAGCCAGTCAAGTGTTCTTGAGGCCTTGGCATGCAGCAGCTTTTGTACTAGAATATGACTAAACACAATCCTGCTTTTTTATTTTCTGTATCATGGGAATGCATTACACACTTTGAAGAGGCTAGGATAAATGCTGATTGCAAATGTATTATATATTTTAACCTGCTAAGAAAATCTTGATCTTAAAAATGTGCTACAATGCATTTTGGAATATTTCAGCTCTATTTTGCTTACAATAAGCTCCAGTAGAATGATCGGATGTTGCATTAATGGTCCTGCACTTACTGAACAGTATGCCTTGAGTTTATAGCTGGGTACTTTTATTCATGTGGACATATTTTAGAAAGCAGAAGACCAAAGGTATCATCTCAGGAGGTACCCTTAGGCACTGTGCTGCAGTACACTCCCTGCTGGGACAATGCTTTTAGGGAAATAGGAATTTTACAGGCACAGCGGGAAGGTTTCCTTTCAGTGAAATTCTTTGTGCCAGTGCAGGCTGCAAGCAAACTCAGGGAGTAACACTGTTAAACATGTAGACTTCAGCTGTTCTGGACTATAGAAAAGATACTGAGAGTGCAAGAGGAAGTGGTTTGGCTGTTCTGGGCCACAGATCTTCCTGGGAGAGATCACTGGAATTCAGAGTTGTTCTGATACTTGTTCTTGTTAATGACATGTCACCTGACACAAGGCTTAAAAATTGGGGCTGCTCCAAGATGGAACCAGCTCAAAGTACAAGCCACGATATTCGTAATTTCTTTACTGTCTGACAGTGCCCTGCATTCACTGAGCATGAGTAAATCTAAATTGGGAAATCCAGGTAGCACTTTTTTGGTAGAAAATAAGAAGCAGCAGAAGATAAATACTTAAGCTCACTATTTAAAATTTGGATCAAATAGAGTAATTCAATAGGTTTATGAAACATGTCTCTGAAAACTATTGTAAAACACCCAAGAAAACATCAATGTCAGTATCATGTAACTTAAGTTTATCTTATCAGCTCCAGAAACCTTTTCATAATGCCCTTATGTAAGGACTTCTTGGTTTATTGCTTATATTTTAAACAAACACCTGCAATTAAAGCATCCAGTTGCTAGCTTCAAAATCCCTTAATTTTGCTTTTTTAGTAAGTAGAGCACATAAAGTGCCTTATGTAAAGAACAGACAAGAAGCCAGTTGTTCACCTTGCTGCCAGGCATCTCATTTCCGGGCGGATTGTCTTATGTGTTTTATAAAGTTTGACTGCAAAAGAAGTTTGCACTCCAGCAGGGCAGGTATGTCACTGCTATTAACACATTTCTGGCAAAAAGAACTGTACTATAAGGTTTCATGCTAAGTTGCTTTTGCTTCCTCCTGTAAATCTTGCTTTGTACCCTGGGCTGATACCAAGACTGTGGCCCCAAAGACTTGTGTGGTAGGTTGGAGAAATCCCTGCTGAAATGCTGCTTGCCATTCAATTAAAATGGTGCATGGGCACCTTTTCATAGAGAGCCCTTTACATGTGATAAAAAGTCAGGGCTTGACATGATTGTATTAGACATTGGAAAGCTGACACGAATTTTTTTCTTGATGCAAACATCAGTCATCTGCAGTTTTTGTGTTCAAAAAGAAATTCTTGTCTCCCTTTTTAGAGACTATCAGGCTGAGCAATTTTTAGTCACTTAGTGGCTGCACAAATGTCCCTATTCATCAAATGAGCAAGTTTTGGCTAGTAAATTCCGATGCTGTTATATTGATTTTCTGAGAATGTATTAGTGTTCTTATAAAGACAGACATGCCTATACAGCTGGAGATGACCCAGGAAGTTTTTAATAATGCAATGGACATATCCAAAAGCTAGTGGCTATCAAGCTAGCAAGGGACAGATCAGGCAACTGGATACCATGTCACATTATTTGGGATTTCTGGGAAGCCCCTCCAAAGTCACGTATGTCAGAGGCAGACTGCAACTCACTCATGTGGACCCTCACTCACCACATCACCAAATCCAGATGGTTTCAGATTTGGGCAGCAGCAGACTTGTATGTCTCCAAGACCTCACAGTAAACAGTCTCAGACTATATGCTGACGGGGAGGACCAGATGATAACCTGTGACCACGGCTGTGGAAAGAGACAATTCCTCACAGGCTGTTTTCCCCTCAGAGTGTCTCAGATTACTCAAATTCTTGCCAAAACCTGGCAACAGACAGACCCTTGCAGATACCACAGTGCTGTTTTTTGATGTGCTCTATAAGCTGCCCTAATCACTGATGCTATAGTTTTAGTTCCTTAAAGATTTTAAGCACATCTATAGGATTATTTTTGTTTCCTTGTTTCGTATCTTGTCCTCTGATGTAAAAAAACCCTTGCTGAAACCACCACCACTTTTTTGTTTCACTGGACTCAAGCTACACTTATAATTTTTTTGTATTTTTACTTCAGGTGTTTATTTCACCCACCAACAATTTCTTCAGTCTAGCTAGGATTTTCCAAGCTGATCTACCTTTGGGAAACTTGGGCTGTCCTCTGTGAATACTGGAATATGTCCTTTAATTTCATGGGTCACTTATGCCCATATTCAGGCGTGACATGATCCAATACCATCATTTCAGAGGCTGACCTTTCCCATCAGAAAATGTACGAATAAAATGTGTTTAATCTTTGTTGCAGACAGAGACACAGAGCCCTGAGGGAAAGACTGGCTCCAGCAGCAGTGTGGCTGCATTCTGCACATGGGCTGAGCTGCCAGCTGCACTCAGCTATCCTACCTGGAGCCACAGAATGCCAGCTGTGGAACCCCCCTCCCAGCACAACGGTATAAATTCTGCTTGTGCAAAACCAATATTTTCCAAAAAGGAATTTAACTTTAGATTCCACAAAGCCTGCCTAGAAAGAGCTGTTTCATTTCCCTGGGGACTTTTGAGGTGCCCTTATATTTCTGAATATACTTGTTCAGATTTAGAGCATGAGGATGTGACAAATTGTGTGCAGAGATGTGGAAACTCCTGAGTAAGTGCTTGCTTGGGCTGATGTGGGTGAGCAGGGGCCCGTGGGGCCTCACAGAGATGGGCTTGGGCCTCCAAAGAGCCCAGCCCAAAATTGCAGTATCGTGCATCAGTGTGGTTACCCTGCATGAGTGGTTACCCTGCTCAGCATTTTGGAGGCAGCTCACCCAGAGCCAGCCCCACTGTCTGTGTGGTGACTGCCCAAATCCTTTACATCATCTCTGGCCCTTCAGCAGACCTGCTCTTATCCCTCTGTTCCGCTTTGTCTGCTCCTATCCCGTGATGGGAATTCTCTGCTGCCTTCTGTTCCTGAAGCAATCCCGAGAGACTTAAAAAGAAATGTTCTATTAGCCTTCAGTCCTTGGTAATTTTCAGCAGGTGTAATTACAGCCTGACTTCTCTCCACTCTCCCTGAAATTTTGCTTTGAAATTGTCTGACACTGCTTCCTATTAGAAAAGCCATTTTACTTCACTTGGGGTGACAGCACTTCAGAAATGAGTACAGTGATTTCTAAATGCAGCCTGAAAGTGCTTTCAGCTAAGGGTTACTCTGGGTTCTTTCTTTATTTTTTTCCAGAAAGAATGCAGTAAATTTGTCGGTCAACAAAGGAGATGGAAATTTAGGCTTTATATGTACACATCAGAGAGGAGTCTGGCTCATGAAGGGAAAGGTGAAATAATTCCTTCTTCTTTGAAAGCTGACCTTTCCTCTGGCAAGGTAAATCCAATTACAATAACTGCACTGATTTCATTGCAGTACCACTGGGAGCACTGTAATTCCATAAAATAAATTAGCATAAACACAAAGCACACATGACAAGTATATGGGAAAATGTTCCAAGTTCTTTCTGTGCAATATTAATATGCTATTTATCAAAGCTGTGAGTGAAGACTCACAAGTGAGGGATGAATGTTTTTAACTACATATGATTTGTGATAGTTAAAGAACAAACATTGCTGCGTACTGTTAGGAGGGTGCTCTTTCAGACAGCTTAGTAAAAGAAGATCTACTCCCTGTCCATTATGGAGATAAATTCAGATCCTATTACATAAGCTTTCTGGAAACACATTTTCTCTATTTCTGTCACCTACACTTGTGATAGTTTTAGATTTCATGCTGCAATATAAAAATTTTAGTTTCTTCCAGAAACTTATTATAAAACTGTTGATAGAAAAGACTGTACAACACATGCCAAGATGTGTAGTTACCTTGGTTGATAACAAATGGTAATAACACAAAATATGGAAAAAAATCAGATAAATGCCTGTGTCTGCAAGTTACTTGCAAGACCAACACTAAGATTATTTCTCAATAAGAAATTACATAAAGAGTGATTTTAGCTTTAAGCTGTTAAAAATGTATTTGCTGATTCTTAAGTCTAACTTCAGGCAAGGCTTGAACTTGCATTGTTGCCACTGGATGAATGCATAATTAATGCAACATGCAGGTAAGGTATTTTCTGATTAATTTCTTTTATAGTTCATTTAGGAAGCCTGCTATTAAACCTAGTTACCAGGATAATGGCTGAGCCTGTTACAAATACTTATCATACTAAATCATACCAACTGATAGGATGGCACAAATGATATAATGGCAACAAATTATAACATTTTATCTCTTTGAATGGTGTTCATAATGGATATGTGTGAATATTAACCAGAAAAACTGGACATTCAATGAGTCTATTCAGAACTTGTTTAATCACATACAAAATGTCATCTTTTGGATTAATTTATCAGAAGGAATAGATACTGGTTCCTTTCTGACCCTTTCATTTCCACATGAGCTCATGATTGTGATCAATGTCTGTGTAGAAGTTAATGGAAATATTCCACGAAGGCACCTCCTGCCAACCCTGTTAAGGTCTGTCTCCTGGAGAGAGGGGAGAGGAGCAGGAGCAGCTGGCATAAGCTGTTTGGGAGTGCCAGCTGAGTGGTGTGTGTAGAACCCCTGTTTCCTGTACTTTGCACCTGCACGGGCGAGGGTCGGTGGGCGCTGCCGGGCAGAGCTGTCAGCTCCCAGCAGGAACAAACTGAGCAGCACCTTCCAGCTCGGTACACCTCAGACACAGGCAGATCCTCTGCTTGGTCTCTGCTGCTGCAAAGTGCAGACTAGAGGCTAGAAAGAACCCTTCTTACTGCAAGATTCTTAATGAACTGCACAGTTTTAACAGTAAAGGAGTGCTGGTGCTGAGACAAAGAGCTGCATCCCACTTCAGAACACTGAACCCCAAGGAAAGGGGAGAAAATCTGTCTACTTCAAACCTCTTACCCACTGATCCAAAATTGCTAAGTACATTTTAACTATATATTTTTCTAGGAAATATAAGAACTGGGCTGAATTCCTCACTTCATACCACCATGGAAAGGCAGTGGAATTGCTGCAACTGGTGAATTAAATCAGTGTACCCACCTGTACTCCTATTGTCCACCTTGAAAGTGTCAGAGGTGGAAACTGTGGGCTTTTTAATGCTGCCTTAGATAGTGCTGGAATGTTTCCTGCAGGTGAGACAGGTATGGAATCCTGATTTGGGAGCCCCAGAGCAGCCTGGTTGGAGCCTGATGTCTTGTGAGCTGGCAGGCTTGTATAAGCCATTAGCTGAAGAGGAAACCTCAAGGATAGGGCTACAGAGTGTAGGTATGCTCAGCCTGTACTGCTGCCTTTGAATTAAAAATGTGAAAGCCCTCAGAGAAGGAGAAGTTATGCTTGCCCAGATGAATTTCTTTGTGTATGGCAACTCAGCTGGCAACAGACATGTTTATAATAAAATCTGACAATTTTAATATCCCAACAAAAGCCACTGGGGCTTCTACCCCCAAATCCTGTTCCCCAAAGCAGCATCTGCTATCCACAGTGTTTATCATTGTGTTGAAAGCAAGATGGTAAAGAAATGTGATACAGAAAAGGTCAATGAAGACTTATTTCACAGAGGAATGTTACACTGTGGCATTTGACCTTGACATTTAGTTTAGGTACAGCACATAGAATTTCTTTATTTTACCTGTACAATCTTGGGTAAACATACAACTTTGTGCAGGCTACTTGCCTGTACAAAATTGCAAAGCTGTTCTCGTTATGTTATCTCTGAGTTTTCATTTACTAATATAATAAATGTACCTGCTGTCCTCTCTCTTTCCATCTTGTACATCCCTTTTTCTGTATATGTGTCAGGTATTTTCATCTCAACATTTTTGCAGGAGACAGAAAAAGCAGTGCTTAAGAAAATATTTTACAACTCTGTTTTTATGGTTTATTCCTCACATGTACTAAAGTAATGAGCTCTCAGAACTCTCTGGCTAACCTTAATAACAAAATTATGAAAATAATTCAGATTATTAAAAAAAGGTCCTGTGCCTGAATAAAGCAGTCTATATTAAATTCCCCCTGAATTTCTGTGGCCTGCAATTGGTGGTTTGGTTATGCCCCTGAAGCAGAGGCTTCAGCTGACCAAGTTTGCTGTGATGGAGGACACTGAGCAGGAAGGTGGCCTTTCAGTCTCAGCCTTTCTGAGAGCAAGGGCCAATTCTCTGCCTCTGCCTTGCTGTAGACAAGTGAGCCCATCCTGACAGCCCAGCAGGACTCCTGCCAGTGGGAACAGCTCCTCGTCCAGCCCAAGTGATGGCAAAATAAATGGTCCAGGCTGATGTAGAGGAGCATTGACTCCAGTTCATTTGTAAAGCTCTTGCCTTTGAACTCTCTAATGATAAGAAAAGTATTTAATATATCGACACAAGGGCAGATACATATTATTCAGAAGGTGATTAAGGGAGCTATCAAGAGGAAGATATTTAAACAGAAACATTTGGAGGTAATCTGCCATTGGAATAGCAGTGCTGTTAATACTAGGCATTATTCTCCAGGAGTAAGAGATAATTGGACCAGAGCATACATATTACCTAGTGCACACAGAAAGTCAATTAGTTGATTGCCAACCTGCTAACAGAAACAATATTATCTTATTCATACATTTGCTGCTTTATTAACATTCAACAGGGAGAAAATGGAAATGATACCATAAAATCCTCAGTTTGCATTCAGGTGTAGCAACTTCTGTGCCATAAAGTCTGTGTGTATCAGACATCCATGCTAAACAGGTCTCATCTGTGCTGCTTGGGAGCCAAATGCTTTGGGGTTTTATTTCTGCTATAAATCTGCAGAGGAAATGTCATTAAAGCTAGCTATTTGTGTAGTCATTTATTACTCTAACCTGATAGATTGCCCAGCACAATCATAGCTTATTTGGACACATTTGGTATCACTTATCACATGGTCTCTGGCTTCCAAAGCAGAAACAACAAATGAACATTTAAAATTTCAACATTACAATGAAGACATTACTATTCCTGTCTCTAAGGAGTTTCCTAATGGAGTCAACTCCAGAGAATACAAGAAATTGGTGGGGGAGGCTGGAAAGTGGATTTGGGAGATGTTAGGTACTCTGGGGCAGGCAGTTTTATATCCTTATATCAATCCTATGGTAAAACAAAGCTTGCTCTTCAGTGAAAATGAGGGGTTTGTTTAACATTTAGCATGGAGCAAGAGTAAACACACACACATAATTGCCACACAGAGGTAGTAAAAAGACTATAAATTTTAGTCTAATTTTACTTCACAGTAGCTGAATGTTAGCACATTCAGTGGGAAAAGCTGAAGATGACAATGGTGCACATGCACAATTTTACCCTCTGGGGAGAATGCACCTTGCATGTGAGCTGGTAAATTCCACTGAGCTGGCTCCCCAGAGCTAGTGAACAGTATTGGCACCTGCTGGCTCTCCGTTTCCTCATTGCTGGGAGGGTTCTGCAGCCTCTTCTGTGGCAGCTGTGGTGATGAGCTGCAGCCAAGCAGGTGCTTTGGTGAGGCAGAGCAAGGTGCTTCCCAGCAGCACAGGATCGGGGAGTAAGGTGTTGTGAGGATGGCTGAGAGAGAGAAGAGAGTATAACAACAACATCATCTCTGACAGTTTGGCTTTGAGTACTACTGGGTTCTGAAGAAAATTGCCTGTTGAACCTGCCAACTGCACATTGGTTCATTTTGCAGAGTGAGTCTGTTGTGATTGCAGCTTCTCCAGGACAGAACAGCCTGGGAGATTGTACCAGAGGTATAAACCAGCCCCTGGTAGAGAAATAAGGCTCCAGACACATGAAAAGTCTCACAGATAAGCCTGGCAGGAATGTTTGGTCCAGGACAGCACATTAAATGTCACCTGAATTTAAACTTCCAGACCACAGAGGCTGGAGCAGTGAGGAAATCAGCACTGACTGCTTCCATTTACTGATCTGCTCCCATGGTACTGTGTTAGTGGTCAATGAAGAAGCAGGCAGTGAAACCCAGGCACAGTATCTGTAAGAACTGGCTTGAGAAGAACAGTTTTAATGTGCAAAGAGGTATATGGTAGAGGAAACAGAGTGGAATGTCAGAGGAGGGCTCAGCAGGCAGGGATGTCACAGACTGTGGACTTCGGGTGCAGGGGAGGGGAGCAGAGACAAGTCAGTGACTGGCCCAACAAAGGATAAGCATGGTCTACGTGGCCTTTGGCTGTGTCTGACTTCCCAGAGGATGCCTGTTGCCTTTGGTAGCTCTGGGCCCTGACTCACCCCTGCCCTGCTCCTCAGCAGCTCTCTTGAGAGAGCCAGTAAGTCCCTCCTGTGTCCCCATGCCTTGAACAGCCCAGGCTGCAGATCCGTGGGCTCTCGTTTCTCGCTGGGTAAGGCTTTGGCCTGCAGAAACGAGGAGGAGGGGAACCCTCCTGAGCAGAGAGTGCACTTTAATGGCCAAAGAGATGAGGCTGCTCAGTGCTTGCCCAGGAGCCCTCCAAGGAGGAGCTGTAAGACCAGGCAGGCAGGCAAAGCCAGCTGGGCAGGAGCAGTGCAAAGGCTGAGGGCTCGCTGGCTTCTTGGCTGGAGCAGACATGGGGCTGCTGCTCTATGACAGCAGCTCCAAACACTAGGAAGTAACATGCTAAATTAGCAAGTTATGTCATCAAAAGACTTCTGCCTTGATTTTGCGCATGATATCTGTCATCAAGTGTCTTGCAATTCACTATTAGCCCAAACATGGAGCATTTTTAAAACCCCTAGAGAATTGCAGATTTTAATTCACTACATAACTCACAAAACTTAATTGTACTGTTTAAATTTGAAGAAATTAGATAAAATTTTATGGATTTGTTTCAATGCTTAGGGTAAAACTCAAAAATCCAATTTGTAGCGAAAATGACACCCCTATTTTAAGATGTATTTGCCAAGGAAGCAGTACAACAGAATACCATAAAGTTTTAATTATAACTGTTTAAAGTCCAGGGCCAGAACCTCCAAAGGAGACACTTGGTCTGCTAGGAAAAAGAGGAGCATGCCTGCAGAGGACATTTCATTTGTCAGCCCAAATTTTCTCTAGTGTTACCCAGACATTCAGTGTAACATAAACCTGCATCTAGATGGTAAAAGGAAAACACTAAAAGAAATAGCTCTGGCTTTAGGTCCTAGTGTCTCTTTCCAGGACTTTACTCTTGGATCTGCCTGTGGTCCCCATCTTGTGGTTACTTCAATATGAAACTGTTTAAACAAAGGCTTATGGCAGGAGACCAGGCCTTCCCAGCAGCTGAGTAGAAACTGAGGATTTAGAACAAATTAGGCCAAGCCAGCAACTCTTATAAGTAAAGACAGGCTTGCAGAGAAATACTTTGCTGCTGTGGGATATCCTGACAAACCTATGGTAAAAAGGGTTAATTAAGACTTTTGAAAAGATGTTAAATATAGAGGGAGAGGTACGTAGCTGCATATATACATTGTGGCTGGCTGATGTTCTCTTTCATAACAGGGAATTCCTTGATTTCACATGGTCACATGGAGAGTTTTTGAGGGAGCTGGTGCCAGAGGACTGCATGGGACATAGGCATTAGGAATCTTCAATGCCATTCCTTTTACAGACACCACCTGTCTAGCTGAAGGGTTATATTCATTGTACCAGCTCCCTCAGCTTTTCCTAATAGGAGACATACCCCAGTACTTCCACCACCTTTGTGGCCCTTCATGTCTTCTTCCCAAGTGCTAAAATATTCTCTGTCATTGCCTTGGAGTAATTCTCATGATACTTAAGCTCCTCCCAGAAGCATCTTTGACTCTTCTGCCACTTTTGTTGTCATGTGAAGCATCCCATGAAGAAACCTGGGATACCAGGTTTCTGAGGCTATCAGCTTTGTTATTTTGGACCATTTAGTCTTATTTAGAGCTATTCTGAATCTAGATACATCCTCTTCTAGTTTAAACTCTCTTTTAAACCCTCGTCTAGTTTAAAACCGTTATTCCGTGTCATATTGCTACAGTCCCTATTAAAAAGTCTGCCTCCATCTTTCTTATAATCCCCTTTAAGTATTGAAAGGCCACAATAAGATCTCCCTGGAGCCTTCCCTTCTCCTGACTATTAATTTATTCTGGACATCTAGTCACTCCTTTATATTGTCCAAGCCTTTCCAATAACAGGATAAATCTGTCAATGTGAAGTCCGCAGGACTGTACATAGAGGACAAATAGTACAGAGTTTTCTTAGCCCCCATTGTGGCACATCCTTTTTCCAAGTTTGCATGGATGAACACATCCATCACTTTGCAAAAGAAGTTCCTGAACTGCTCTCAGAAACTCTTTTCCTCAGCAACAAAATGTACCCATCTGTCTCCTCCGCTGTGCGCCTCAGGGTCTGGGCACAGGCTTGTTATTCCAGAGCAGGAACTGGTAAACTGCCATGGGGTTATTGCCATGGTATAAAAGCTCTAAGAGCAAAAACTGGTATAATCTTCTAAATGTGTAATTTTTCTTCACAGGCAGCCATCTGCAGCGGAGTGGGTTATGGGGTGGTTTTCTATCTCATTTCATGCAAGATGTCAAATTTTTCTTGTGAATCATGCACTCCTCTTTCAGGGATTTATTGCAGTCTTTGCTGTCCCTGGATGTGTTTGTGGAAAGTTAGACTGGTGACTGCTATGAGCCCTGTGATTATAAAGCAAAATTAGTTAAGCAAGAGTCAGTAAACTTCTTTGCTCTCAAGAGCAGCAGGAGTCCCAACAACTTCTTTCAGATGAAGCTGGCACTGACACTAGGCAAATCCATTCTGTGAACAAACAGCAAATCAGCAAAGCATTAAGGACAGAAGCATCCAAAACCACTGAGGACAACAGGATTGGGAGGCTGGCATTTCCTTGAATCTGACCTGCAGAACCCTGAGACCCTCAATGGTGTGGCAGTCAAAAAGTGCTAACATCTCGGGGAATAGCAAAAGCTGAAGACTTGTTTCATGTAAATAAAGTACATAAAATGTTTTGCCATTAGTTACAATCTGTTTACAGACAGAGTGGAATACTCATTAAAAGCCAGAAAATATTGGAAGGTGTCTCAAAAATTATTGTTCTGTTAAAAACTCCCAATGTGCTCTGTGTCGTGTATTTTGGCAAAATGATTTTAATGAGATGTTGTGCCTTTAAAGTGAAACAGTCCTTGATCAATATTCCCCAATGATTCTTTTTTTTCTCCTCCTAATAGGAGGAGAATTCAGAGAGCTTTCCTGCAAACCCAAAACCATCCTGACCTGGTTTTGCTGGCAGGTAGTGCCCTACCTATGGCATATTCTCAACCTTAGATTAGATAGTTCAGACACAACTGGAGTAGCTTTGGGACAAATTGTTTTACTTTCTTGTGCTTCAGTGTCTGTAACTGAGTCAGGGACAATAAGGATGAACTCTTATGGAGCTTCTTGAACCTTCTGCTTGAAAGGTTAAAGATGGATTTTCACTATTCCTATTAATACTCTTCTGTGATTGTGATATAAAGGCAAGAATTTTCCGCTATGCAGTGCTAGGTCAAGTGTGTTTGAGGCTGTCTTCAGTTCTCATTCAGTCAGTGGCTTTAGGAGCCTGGGCTCATGCTCTCAGACTTAACTTTTCATTAGTGCTCCTTTTGATGTAAGCCTGAGAGGGCAGTGGCAAGCTTGCTTCAAGCTGGAGATGTAATTCCCTCAGTGCAGTGTCTCTTACAGCCTCTAACCCTGCTGTACTTCTATCAGCAGATAACCTGGTGGCTGGGACAAGTGACTGGAGCCTCGTCTCTGCTTTGCTTTCCTCTGCTCTGAAGAGGAGATATAAAGGATGTGCAAAGCGACTGTCAGCTATACTAACTGTGTCCCCAGCACAGAGATAAATTCTGCCCTGGGTTTTAGTGCTGAGGAGTCATAGGAGGTGCAATGCAGAGAACAGCTCCCACTGTCAGGGCCTGACTCACTGACAGTATCAACCCAGCAGGGCCAGAGCATCCTCACGAGCAGGCTGAGCACTGGAAAATGCCAGTGGAGTCAGAAAGACATGTAACCAGATGGGCTGGGCCTAATGACTGATAATGGAAAATGAAGGGAAGTTACTAAATATAGGTTATTTACAAAGTGAAGTACAGAATATGAACATTTTGATGAACAAGATGCATATTTACATGTATATATAGAATTTGTAACTGTACAGATGATATATATAAATGTATGTTTGTGTATGTGTGCATTTACTCAGTATAGCTAAATGTTAGTAACATCAGTACTAAACCCATTTCTGCATTAGAAAAGTCCCCACAGAAGCACTTCTCTTGCTGCTGTGAGACAGAAATGGTTGATCTCCTGCTGGGTTTACACAGCCTAAATATAGCTCAGAAGATGTTTCTGACACATTTGTCTCTCTTTTTGATTGTCAAATGTACTCTGAGTAAGAGCACCCTGGAGAGAGGGGTTTCTGTGCTCTCAACACGCAGTCCTATTTCCCATGAAGGAAATGGGAAAGCAGCCTTGACGAATGTGAGTCATCAGATCTGTCAAGCTGAAACCACGAGGCAGAGGCAAAGCAGATGGAGATGTAAATGCAATTCAGGCTGAACAGACATTTAAAAAATGTGGCATTGTCTCATCTTTCTCATCTTTGGTCATTCAGTTTAAGTAAGTCCCCTTTGGTGGGCAGGACACTAAAATTTTCCCTTCAGTCCAGCAAAGCAGTGTTTGCTATGTGCCTGCATCAGTTATCTACCCCTACACCAGGCAAGGTGCAGGTGCTGTCTGCTTGTTTGGTCAGTGAAACACCGTGCTTGGGCCACCATCCTGCCCTCAGCCAGCAGTTACTGCGCTAACACAGAGCTGGGTGCCCGACACCAGCAGCCTCCAGCTTGTGAAAGACATTGGTGCAGACCTGCTGGCACACAACACGCAAGGAGGAGTAAAGTGGTGCTCTCTGAGGTCAGCTTATCCCAGGGATGAGGAAAGGTATATGGTTTCCTTTCTTTCTTTAAGTAGGTCCAGTTAAGTCTGATACTGATTTCTACAAGGGCAACGACAGATGCTAAATCAATAGGAACCAGCAGCATCACAGACAATGATGGTTTGTCCACACAGACTCGAGTTCTGCTCTTGAATGAATAGGCAACATGTGAACTTTTGTGGGCAACCCTTCCTAGGAAACACCACCCTCATCAGATGAGTAAGGGTACTGAGAACCCAGCTCTGAGTTTTCTGCATAATGAAATTCCCTCCAATTACTGAATTTTGCTGCTTTCAAAACATTACACAAAGTTCAGATCCTTAGTTTTGAGACAATCTGCTTTGCCTGACACTGGTATTTACATATACTGGTGTATCATTTCAGACCTGTACAGCTGACCTACAGAACTGAACCCAGTGGAGAGTGAATGGCAACCTCCAGGATTCCCCCCCACATCTGTAACACTGCCAGCTGAGCTGCTGCAGCCAGCAAGATATTCACCACACTGCCTACTGACAACAGCAAGTACAGTGGCATAAGGGAGTTACATCACTTTAAAACTGGCCTCAGGGTCCTATTCCTTCACCTTGCTTTTAGTAACAAGTTCATATGGCAATTTTCCATATTTGTTTTCTAATTATTCACTGATGTCTAACAAGTCCTGAACTATAATGGTTTTCATTAATCTAAAAAATTGCAGTGGGGCATTTGACTCATCTCCAGAATCTGTGTGCCATTGCTTTCAGGTGACTCAAAGTGACTGGCAGTAACCCATCAGGCCAGGCACAGACCTTGCCTGCAATCCTGTCACAGGTGGTGCTCCACTCCTGTACCTTGGGTGTAATGAGACCCCAGCTATCCAGGTGTAGATTTGTTATTTAAAGTCATGCCAGTGCCTTTTCCCAGGGCTGGAAGGAGACAAGCCAGCAGGAGCCATTGCAGTCCTATCTCCCTGCAGCCCAGGACTGAGCTCCATGTCCCCCATTAGCTCCATGCTGCACTGCTCCAAGACCTCAGGGTGTTACAACCAGGTCCTCCAGCTGTCCCCAGCCCTCTGCCCTGTCTGCAGGACCTATCCTGTGCCTTGCTGCCATTATGGTATTGGGCAGTTCTGGCCAAAGAGCCTGTGCAGCTGGGCACAACTGAAGTAATGTAAGGCGGAATGGTGGCTTTACATTATGTAAATTACAGGTCCTGCATACTGCTTATCATAAAATCCCCATTGTCTGTAACTATGTGTGAAGGGCTGAACTTTGCTTGGATGGGCTGGTTGAGCCCTGCTGTTGTTTCCACGATAACCTGTGACTGATGTCTTCATACAAAGCATTTTTGTGCCAGATAAGGTAAAAGGCTGCTAAGAAGCATATCCTGCAGAGGTGGGATAATGCTTTTCATCATACCAATTCCTCTCCCCCAGTAAGGCTGAAAACGAAAACTCCCTCCCAGTGGAGGTGTTGGGTGTTCACACATAGGCATGAAGGTATTCCACCCTAAGGAGACACAACTGGCACAGTTAGAAGCAGAGCCAGAGAAGATGTCATGTCATTAGAAGGGGCCACAAACCACCAAAAGATCCCCAAAGAAAACCCCTCCCTGGGAGAAACCTGATGTATATATGCTGTGAAACTCTCTGTTGTATGGGTCCTGGCCCCANGCAATCCTGTCACAGGTGGTGCTCCACTCCTGTACCTTGGGTGTAATGAGACCCCAGCTATCCAGGTGTAGATTTGTTATTTAAAGTCATGCCAGTGCCTTTTCCCAGGGCTGGAAGGAGACAAGCCAGCAGGAGCCATTGCAGTCCTATCTCCCTGCAGCCCAGGACTGAGCTCCATGTCCCCCATTAGCTCCATGCTGCACTGCTCCAAGACCTCAGGGTGTTACAACCAGGTCCTCCAGCTGTCCCCAGCCCTCTGCCCTGTCTGCAGGACCTATCCTGTGCCTTGCTGCCATTATGGTATTGGGCAGTTCTGGCCAAAGAGCCTGTGCAGCTGGGCACAACTGAAGTAATGTAAGGCGGAATGGTGGCTTTACATTATGTAAATTACAGGTCCTGCATACTGCTTATCATAAAATCCCCATTGTCTGTAACTATGTGTGAAGGGCTGAACTTTGCTTGGATGGGCTGGTTGAGCCCTGCTGTTGTTTCCACGATAACCTGTGACTGATGTCTTCATACAAAGCATTTTTGTGCCAGATAAGGTAAAAGGCTGCTAAGAAGCATATCCTGCAGAGGTGGGATAATGCTTTTCATCATACCAATTCCTCTCCCCCAGTAAGGCTGAAAACGAAAACTCCCTCCCAGTGGAGGTGTTGGGTGTTCACACATAGGCATGAAGGTATTCCACCCTAAGGAGACACAACTGGCACAGTTAGAAGCAGAGCCAGAGAAGATGTCATGTCATTAGAAGGGGCCACAAACCACCAAAAGATCCCCAAAGAAAACCCCTCCCTGGGAGAAACCTGATGTATATATGCTGTGAAACTCTCTGTTGTATGGGTCCTGGCCCCAAGATCAAGATTCACATGATGACTCCAACCATGGACATCAAAATTGCAACAATCAAATCTTTCTGCTGGATCCAAGGGCAGTGACATCTTTCCTCCCCACTATCTACTCTTGTCCTTTCCTTCTCTTTCTTTCTTCTCCTTATATATTTTCTTTGTCATATTTTTATAATTGTATAGAGAAGAACCAAAATGGCTACATACCTCCTTTCCAGTGCAACCAAACTGTTTCAAAACAAACTTGCCTGATAGATGTACACTGGCCATTCAGTGTCATTTTATCCTAATCCACCCCAAGGGATCTATTGACAACAACCTCAGTTACCCTGCTTTAGAGGTGGGTCGAAACACTAAGCTAGGAAGTAGTACACATTAAAATATTCAGAATAATAGGCATTTATTTTCAGTGCTATTTTCATTAAATATCGGTATAATATATCCATGTCTGAGGTAATAAATTAAAAATAAACTCAAGATTTCAGTCCCATATTTGNTAATGAAATTCCCTCCAATTACTGAATTTTGCTGCTTTCAAAACATTACACAAAGTTCAGATCCTTAGTTTTGAGACAATCTGCTTTGCCTGACACTGGTATTTACATATACTGGTGTATCATTTCAGACCTGTACAGCTGACCTACAGAACTGAACCCAGTGGAGAGTGAATGGCAACCTCCAGGATTCCCCCCCACATCTGTAACACTGCCAGCTGAGCTGCTGCAGCCAGCAAGATATTCACCACACTGCCTACTGACAACAGCAAGTACAGTGGCATAAGGGAGTTACATCACTTTAAAACTGGCCTCAGGGTCCTATTCCTTCACCTTGCTTTTAGTAACAAGTTCATATGGCAATTTTCCATATTTGTTTTCTAATTATTCACTGATGTCTAACAAGTCCTGAACTATAATGGTTTTCATTAATCTAAAAAATTGCAGTGGGGCATTTGACTCATCTCCAGAATCTGTGTGCCATTGCTTTCAGGTGACTCAAAGTGACTGGCAGTAACCCATCAGGCCAGGCACAGACCTTGCCTGCAATCCTGTCACAGGTGGTGCTCCACTCCTGTACCTTGGGTGTAATGAGACCCCAGCTATCCAGGTGTAGATTTGTTATTTAAAGTCATGCCAGTGCCTTTTCCCAGGGCTGGAAGGAGACAAGCCAGCAGGAGCCATTGCAGTCCTATCTCCCTGCAGCCCAGGACTGAGCTCCATGTCCCCCATTAGCTCCATGCTGCACTGCTCCAAGACCTCAGGGTGTTACAACCAGGTCCTCCAGCTGTCCCCAGCCCTCTGCCCTGTCTGCAGGACCTATCCTGTGCCTTGCTGCCATTATGGTATTGGGCAGTTCTGGCCAAAGAGCCTGTGCAGCTGGGCACAACTGAAGTAATGTAAGGCGGAATGGTGGCTTTACATTATGTAAATTACAGGTCCTGCATACTGCTTATCATAAAATCCCCATTGTCTGTAACTATGTGTGAAGGGCTGAACTTTGCTTGGATGGGCTGGTTGAGCCCTGCTGTTGTTTCCACGATAACCTGTGACTGATGTCTTCATACAAAGCATTTTTGTGCCAGATAAGGTAAAAGGCTGCTAAGAAGCATATCCTGCAGAGGTGGGATAATGCTTTTCATCATACCAATTCCTCTCCCCCAGTAAGGCTGAAAACGAAAACTCCCTCCCAGTGGAGGTGTTGGGTGTTCACACATAGGCATGAAGGTATTCCACCCTAAGGAGACACAACTGGCACAGTTAGAAGCAGAGCCAGAGAAGATGTCATGTCATTAGAAGGGGCCACAAACCACCAAAAGATCCCCAAAGAAAACCCCTCCCTGGGAGAAACCTGATGTATATATGCTGTGAAACTCTCTGTTGTATGGGTCCTGGCCCCAAGATCAAGATTCACATGATGACTCCAACCATGGACATCAAAATTGCAACAATCAAATCTTTCTGCTGGATCCAAGGGCAGTGACATCTTTCCTCCCCACTATCTACTCTTGTCCTTTCCTTCTCTTTCTTTCTTCTCCTTATATATTTTCTTTGTCATATTTTTATAATTGTATAGAGAAGAACCAAAATGGCTACATACCTCCTTTCCAGTGCAACCAAACTGTTTCAAAACAAACTTGCCTGATAGATGTACACTGGCCATTCAGTGTCATTTTATCCTAATCCACCCCAAGGGATCTATTGACAACAACCTCAGTTACCCTGCTTTAGAGGTGGGTCGAAACACTAAGCTAGGAAGTAGTACACATTAAAATATTCAGAATAATAGGCATTTATTTTCAGTGCTATTTTCATTAAATATCGGTATAATATATCCATGTCTGAGGTAATAAATTAAAAATAAACTCAAGATTTCAGTCCCATATTTGTGCTGCATATTTTTTTCTACCATTATACATAATTTTGAAGCAAACACACACAGTCTGTAATTCTGAATGCAGCTAGGATTATTATTTTAACACAGTCACTTTTTGTTTCACTATAATTTTGCTGAGAATGGTTATTGCATGATACACCTTTAATAGACGTTTTAGTTATACTAGAGTTTTCTATTCAATCACACATACCGTAATTATAGGAAGATGGGCATGAAGATGTGCTTTGAGCCAAGGATGGCAAATATTAAATCAGTGGTAGCACATACTGCAGGATTATTGTCTGCCTTCACTAGAGCCCAGATCCAGCAAAGCCATTTCAGTGTGTGCTTAGTTTTAGACATGAGTCATTTCAGTGTCATCCATGGCCTTAATTTTTGCTGAATCAAGGACTAGCCAAATCTGTAGAACTAAATTAATAGACTTCTTTAACTGTGTGTTACTTGAAAACAGGTTTGCTGGTTTCATATTTTGTAAGATATTTTGTAATGACCTCCATAAGAATTTTCATATCAGTGAAGCACCCATGAAAGTTTCTAACCTGGTTCATAAATACACTATGAAAAAATAAGCAGCTACAATGACTCTCTTCTACACATTTTGTTAAAAGTAACACCTGGTTTGAAAAGTTATTAAAGTAATTTTTTCCATGGTAAAATATATTTAAAAAAATAAACTCTTAATTTAATCATCTTCCATCAAACATATAAGCATGTTAAAGGGCGGGGCATACTTCAGGTATTTTCATTTATAAATGCAAGAGATCGAGTGTATCAATCTTTTGCACTTAAATGCTGGTGGTAGTAAGGCCCTTTCAGCTAAGTCTCCATCAAGCCCAACATCAGTGAGCTAAAGAAACAAACAAACACAAATTTTGCTTGCATACAACTTTTTCATAATCCTGAATTAAAAAAAAAAAAAATCCTCCCTGCTTAGAAAAGAACTCTTATTTAACTGCTGCCATTAAAAAAGTATACCTCACCTCCATGTTAACTTTAATCAGTGATTCTGAATGCAAAGGATTTAAACACTCACTAAAATTGCTGTGGCATGCCATTAGACTCTTAATGTTCATAAATTGTGCTAATTCCCATTTAAATCAGGAAGCTATAGTTTAGAGTTAGAGCTAATGGTTGTCTTAGTGTTAAAGGTCTATTTCCACCAGATTTTCTTTATTCTATTTTGCAATGACTGACAGTGCTTATGCTGTGATCCTGAAAAACCGCTTGGTGCTGTCACCAGAAGCTATAGCCTGTGAGAGAACTCTCCATGCTCATGCAGTGAGGTGCATTGCTGGGGGCCACGGCCAGCACTGCCGTGCGGCGGCCCTGGCCCCAGGCCACCTTGCCCTTCAGTACTCCACCGAGCTCACGATGGCCATGGGCTCCTCGAACGTCGCCAGCCTGATCTGCTTGGGGGTGGGGATGGAGAGCATCTCGCCCGCCTCGGCCGGGGAGTGAATCCCGTTGTCCAGGATGTTTGGCACCTCCTCCTCGTGGTCCTCGTACAGCGTGTTGATGTGCAGCAAAGGGTGGGCGGGGCTGCAGCTCAGGGCAGGCGCCGGCTCCGCCTTCACCTGGTTCAAAGCCACACCGGTGGCAGCAGCAGTTGTGGCTATGTGGTTGTGGTTGCACGTGACAAAAGCTGCAGCAGCAGCAGGCACAGTTCTGCATGTCTCCGATGAGTACAGGATCTCTTTTGCAGGATGAGGTGTGTCTAGAAGAGAACAAAACAGACAGATAAAGGACAGGTAGCCTTCCACCATTCCAGTCCATCAGTGAGGAGAGTCCTGAACCAATAGAAGTCACTGGCAGTCTTGCCACTGATTTCAGCGGGATCAGAAGTGCATCCCAAACTGAATTTTCTTGGGACCCTTTGAGAAATCCAAACAGGACTGTTTCAAAACAACAGGGTTGTAAGCTCAGGGAAACGGGACAAACAAGAAGTGGGGTGTGTAAATCTCGCTCTTTTTAATGCATGCTCATGCTTCCTTATGTGAATGTTATTTTTGTAAAATAAAGGAAAAAAACCCACAACTGAAAAGTATATTTATTCCCCTCTACAGTCTGGCCAGTGTTTTTTAAACATTATGATTTAATGTTTTGACAAATGTAATGACTATTGAAATCCACAGGATGGAATATAAAAGGCAGTGATCTTTTCAATGGGAAAAACTAGTGGTTACACACTGTAAGCCACTCGTCTTTAGAAAGAACTCAGCAATTTGCTATAAACTGAAATCTCTTTCCAGAAATTGTAAGTCTACCTTACCTGATGGACTGCAATGTGAATGGGCAGTCACAGAGACCCAAAACTCCAGTAATTATTTTTTGCCCTTAAAATATTCAAGCACTAATTTAGATGAAGGTAATTGAACCAGAAACCCCCAGTAGTTTTGAGGAGTTGAAATCAGAGCAGGTGATAAGGAATGCTGTAGAATAGCTCACATGCACATTGGGGAGTTGGAGGGCTCTAAGGAGCATAGGGATTTGGAAGTGACAGAAACTTTTATACCTCAAATCACTTCTTTGCTGGGCAGTGGGGTGACGGTAGATGTCAGTCTGTCGAAGCCCAGAGGGAGGTCTTAGCTTGTAATGAGATGAGAGCCATTGCTTTAAGTACGTACAGATTTTTCTGTAACTTCAACTGCATAGTGCTTCTTTCTTATGTCAGTAGCTTACAAAAATAAACAAGAAGATATCTGTCTATCAGTTTATCTACTGATCTATCACTTTTCTTAATGTTCAAATGGCTTTCCTCATCATCCTAGCACCTAGCAATTATTGATATATTTGAAACACTCCTTTGAGTTAAGAAAGGGACAGGCTTTACAAGACACACAGAGGAAACCGAGGCACATCTCCTGTGAGGCCACACAGGAAAGGAATGGCAGAAATCCTGAATCCCTGACCAGCACCCACACTTCAGAACATCCATCCTCTGGTCCACATAAGACACAGGGCAATTTAAAGTGTGTGTGAAGAACAATGTCAATGAGCTGAGTTTTGATTTTCTAAGTGACAAACGTATGCCAACCCCTAAGAGTTGGTAGTTTAAGAGTTTTTTTTCCACAGGCAGCTTTAACTGCCATTAGTAGACTCCCACACACTCCTAAGGGGCTATTACTGCTCAGAGTACTGGTCATCTACTATGGCAGTTTCCATATGACTTGAAAATAAGGCAGGTTTGAAATGTGCCAGGTGCTGGTGGAGCAGGAAGGGTATCACGGAAGCCAAAAGTTCCTCATTTCCTTGACAAGACATGACCATATTTGTAGTTGTGAAAAGCTGCTTACATTTGAAACATTACCCACACCAACAGCCTGCAGCCTGTTTTGTACAGCTCTACCTGTAGTAATCCTTACCCTCCATATAAGTTGTTAAAGAGAGAGAACCTCTATTTCTGAGACCTGCAAGCCCTGAGATTACTCGCTATCCCCAAATCTAGCAAGGCAGGTTAAACAGTTCCAATAAACTCTGAGTTCCTTAAGACTGCTATGTAAATTATGGTCTGTGGAGGTGATAGGGGCATTATGGCATACTGTACCTTTGAGAGAGGAGGTAACATGCACTACAACATTCTCTTCCTGGTTTAAAAATCCACCCTCTTGGCTTTTTGACGTAGGCATCGAGGGGATGGCTTGAACCTCTGGCTTGGGTTTTTTGCTACTAAGTATATATGGATGGACATCCAAGGAAAAGTGCCGTGTGTGCTTTTTTTCACTGCTTGTGCTTGGGATGGCGTTTGGCTCGCTCTTATGAGCGGAGGATTGCTGAGAGGTTTTTGCAGCAGACTCCAACAAAGGAGCTATAAGGCTGTCTGTCGCTGTTTTTCTCCGCACAGGCTTCGGTTTGTCAGGCTTGTGGTTCTCGACCTTCATAATGGCTAACTGCTCCTTGAAAGGCTGCGGAAGGGGATTGGTGGTCGGGATCCACTTCATCTTCTTCCTTGGTCTCTTAATGATGAGCTGTTCATTAGCGTCAATGTCCGCTGGATCAACGCTTGGGTCTATGGTTTGAATCCCCGAATCCCGCATGGTTGGAGTGGCATCGTGATTGGACTGGGCCAGCGCTGCGAGCAGCTGGCGCACCACATTGTCGTACATCAGATCGCTTTCGTTTGTGATAAAATCCAGGCGGTTCAGTGATTTTATGTGGTCCCTATTCTCATTACAAAACATGGCCAAAATATTGATATCACAAAACTGGGACTTCTGCCACTGTTTCTTGGTCTTTATTCCAACTTTGTTCAGTTTATCAAAAATGAAGTTAGACTTGCGGAATATGAAGAGGTGGATCAGGTTGATGAGGATTATCAAGTTCATGAAGCAGAGGAGAACGATATCTACACCAGCGATGATCCGCTGGAGCTGGACAGATGGCAGCTTGCAGTTCACTCTGATGTGCAATTTGGAGCTGCTTGTTTTGTCTGGAGGCTCACCCAGTGCACATGTAAATTCATTTTGCTTCTGCGTAGCATAGTAGGTGGATAAATATGTGATTGGTATGATGCTTAAAAAGATGATGAACAGATGTCTTGCAAGATAAAGCTTAGCTAAAAAGTTACTTCGTCCTCTTCTTTCCAGATATTTCTCAAACAAGTTCTGCTCAGGGCTTTTTTCCTTCTCTGCGTTCTCGATGATTTCCCTTTTCTCTCTCTCGGTTATCCCTGGGCCTTTGGACTGAATCTGTTTCTCTATTTTTGGTGCCCGCCCTTCAGCTGCACGGTGGTAGCAGTTATCGATCTCCTGAAGCAAAAAATTAAGCTCTGAAGTCAGTCGAGTGGAGGCCAGAAATTCCCAGCCCAGAGCTGGAATGTACATTATCCCAGCAAAAGCCAGCAGTGCATAAGGTAGGAACTTATGCTCAAACAAGGAGGGCCAGTGGCTGGCATCAACTCCTGGCAAGGCATCTTTTAATTCTGTCCAACAATATCCTCTGGCATACAAGGCTTGATCGCGGGTGAAGTTGTGTGGTGTGTAACAGTATATTGGCTCCTCTGTATAACAGAGAGAAAAGTCACTGCTGTGCATTTAACCTACAAAAGAAGCTCTGGAAAATAAACATTTCAAATTATATCAATTTTATTTTACTGTGTCTTTACATGACCATTAAGCCCTCCATATCTATTAGCCAGCTCAGGCTGCACATATCCTCACAAACCCTAGGGCAAAACTATTTACCTGAAAGTTTTGGAATGAGCCTGAGGTAGAAATGTCAGCAAGAAATACATATTTTGGTTTAATGACCTCTCTGGAAACAATATCCTAAACAACTGTGATGTGAACTCTGTAAAGCTAAAAGACCTGATATTCACTACAAGGCCAGCAGCTGAGGATGTTCCATGCAAATGCTGAAATTTAGATGAAATTTAAGGTTCATCCCAGCTAAACATTCTTCTAAATAGAAAAAAGTTAGATGTAGCTTAAGGCAATATTTTTATTAATTATTAACAAAGTCAACTCATTTGATATGGTAGAAAAAAATGAAATTTGAGACATACAAGGATTTAGTCAACTGCATCCCTCTCAGCTAATATTCTCAAATAAAAGTGTGACAGACCAGGACAGAATCTGGTGTGTTAATTATTTATCAGTACGAAAATTTAATTCTACCTCTGAAACTGTAACTCTGGTTTTTTTACACAATGTGTAATTAAATGCAACTCGCCATCAGAGAGCATTATGGAAGAAACAAATACTGTGGATCAAGAAAGAAATCAGACAAAGTAATAGGAGAAAAAGTATAGCAAGGATTATTAAATACACAGTGATGCAATTTTTCTCTCAGGAAATGTTTAAGTCATATTCTGCTGGAGGATGTAAGAGTTTGTCAAAGGAAATGACACCACATATTTGTCTATTTTAACACTTCTTCTAAACATTTGTATTTTACCATGATCATCAGGATTTTGAGACAAAGGTCCAAGTAGTAGACCTTTGTAGATATTAGACCCAGTAGATAAATTATGTTCTCACATGAGCAAATTTTTTTCTAGCAATACATGAAAGAAAGAGAGAAAAACTTGTGAAAGTTCAAGTAGCATTAATTTCCCAAAGACCAGTGACCATTATGAAGACACCCTATTCAAAGAAGAAGACCATGTTTTGACAGGTAGAACAAAGAGAATATTTTTCACAGTGTTCTGGTACACCTTTAAAACACTTCCCAGAGTGAGACCCATAGGAGGAGGCATGCTCTCTTGACTTGAGAATCACCCAAGAACACCAAGCCTGCTCTGGCTCTGAATGTATTCCACAATTCAGATCAAGAACAGCTCAAGAAGAGCATGGTGGCACTGTTCTCTTTATAATAAAAATAAAACAGATAATATCACATTGATAACAATAAATAGAATACTAACAATTAATAGACAGGCAACTCCCCCTCCTGGCTCCCTTCAAGCATTCAGCCAACTTTCTGGCTTAACAAATGCTCCTTACTTGACCAGTTATTTGTTGCATGTGAGGAAATCACAAAAGTTAGTTTTTTGGTGTGAAGGTATAAACCTCTTCTGTGACTGAGAGAGATTTACATGCTGAGAACTGCACAAAAATTGTCATTTTTAAAAAAAAGTGATTCAATGAAGATTCTTTTCTAAAAACACTACCAACTTAGATGGATTTGACAGAATAAATGGCTGCTACTCAAGACAGCATATAAAGTGAGTATGCCCTGCAAATTCTTTAATATTGCTTTTGAAGACTATTTTAAAGTGATCTAGCTTAAGGATAGCTTAAAGTACTCCCATTTAGGTTATTTTTGTGTACTTACAGATGTGTAACAAGAAAAATGTTCACTGACTCCCTTGGTTTTGGTAATTACATGTCCTTCCAACCCTACCCATGAAGGGATGAATACAAAAAATTAAATCTCCTATGATCAAAGACTCATTGCAGAATTCCCCAGGAGACCAAGCAGATTCCTATGTAAAAATGTTCCCACAGGGTAAAAAAAGGCAAAGCATTACGCTACTTTTCTCATAAGCAGAATTTTTTTAAATTGGGTATCCCTAAGCCCAGCAGAACTTTCCAATATGAACCCAAATTTCCTGTGGCATACATGGGTTAATTTCTCCTAGGTCTCAACATCACAAATACTTGGGAAAACAGCAGCAAATATTCCTACAAATCAGCCATAAGGATTATTTTCGGATTCATGCATTAGTTACTATTATCAAATAAATGGATATATCAAATAAATCAAATTTATCAAATAAATTCAGTTCTCTTCACTGAGACTCAAAAGCTAGAGTGACTTTTGCCAAAATTGTGTATGTATGTACACCAACAATCCAATATATTTTTCTTTTGTAAATGAAAAAAAGAAACAAATGAAAATGTCTTAACATTTACATTTACACTAGACAGAGACTAACTCTGCACTCTGTCCCTTGCCACTGCTTTGGTGAAAAGAGTCTGAGGAGCTTCACAATTCCAGTTTGGACTGACCAGCTGCATTACAGGCTAAAAAATGAGGCTGTCCCAACCAGAAGGAAAAGCAAATATCAATCTACAAGAATTTGTTCTCATTTCCTCTGTTAAACATGTTTTTATCAGTTGCCTGTGAGGTTGTAGGAGCATGGCCAGCTGAGCATGGTGTCCCACTCTTATCCAATGTTTTGTGCCTTGTTGTACGAGTCTAGAATTTTCTTTGCACATTTTTAAAACTGGCATGATTTTCATTGTATGATGTATAAATCCCAAGACCTTTCAGATGAAAACCAGTCCTCTGTGGAGTTAGTGGGACTTCTGACAACTGACTGAAGTGGGAGCAGTGGGGTTCCAACACAATTTTATTCAAGCAGTATTTTCTAATACAGATTCATAGAATCACAGATTGGTTTGGGCTGGAAGGGATCTTAAAGATCATCTCATCCCAGACCCCCCCTCCCCCCAAGGGTAGGGACACCTTCCACTAGACCAGACTACTCAAAACTCCATCCAGCCTTGCCTTGAAGGATGAGGCTGCCACAACCTCTCTTGGCATTATCTTTGAGTCATATTCACTGCCAGAGAATGCCATAAATTTTGGTAAAGTTATTCCACAGGGATATTTAGCTTAACCCTCTCATCACAGGACTTTACTCACAGAGCATTGCATCAGACTTGGAAGCTCATTCTGCTAGAAAATGGTCCAGAGAGTGGAGAAGAGAGGAATTCCCTTCAGAACTGATTCAAAGCAAAAGACTCATTTAGCTGTTTCCTGGACAAAGAACCTGTCTCTCTTAACTGAGGAGAGGCTGCCAAGCAGGATCCACACCAGGTTTTGAGTTAGCTTTTGTGAATGTTGCTTCTTAGGCAATGGCAGCATTTAACCTGGCATTTAACAAACACCCTGAAGGTGTTTGATCCAGGAATAGCAGGGTATGGGACTGTTTCTTCCCTGCTGCAGCCCGTGTCCATCATTCATTAACAGAAAGGAAAAGCACCATGTCAATAACTAATCCTGTTTGTTATGAAAGTTGGCAATGAGGTATAGCTGGAGCTTAACATGCAGATCTGATGAGGACAGCAGAGGAACAAGTTGTTCCCACACATACAACTCACTCAGCTGTGAGACCCTCTCCTTAATGCCAAGAAGGCACAGCAGATTTTATTTTTGTTTTACAATGTTCTCCTGGTAGGTAAGTAGCATTAAAAAAGGTTGCAATGGTGTTAAAATCATAGCTCTGATGTTGGATCATGCAATATAAAAAAATGTATTTGCTTTTAACTTTATATTCACAAATATAGAAAGTTTCTACTGATACTCTTCTTTCACCCTGAAAATTCTTAACCAGTTTATGAATGGTTTTCATATAACTATTCCAGCCACAGCTTTTTCCAGGGATGCCACAGTTTAATTGGCATGGCAATGAAGTAAAGTGTTGTAAAGAAAAAGTTTTAAAAGCTTAGGGAATATAATTATGGCTGAGTGGATTGGTCATCCTCTCATTGTTGTCTAGTCTACAGCCCATAAAAATAGTCTGTCTCTCTGCCTCTTGAAAGCTATACTCCTAATAATTACTACATTGAAAAAAAAAGTCTTTGATGGTGATACATGATGGGGGTTTTTTACTAACTTAAGCCTAAACATGCACTCTATGAAGCTTTTTTCCCTTTTGTTCAGTATGTAAGATGTTTTCAACAATTGTACATAAATACATTTTATCCTGCTCACTATGCACCTAAGTAGCTGCTAGAAATCCACAGAACTACCCTCTCGGATAAGGTGTGAGAGAGATCTCACTGCATTTTTCAGACATGCAATCAAGATGAAATAATCAACACAGAATTCCTTACTTGTGTTATATAACTGATTGTGTTATGCCACTTGAAAAATTAAAATCCCTTGGCAGCAAAGTTTTTTCACGTGCTCTGTTCTGCACCATCCCATCCCATCAATTTAAATATTACTTAAATGGAGATAAGGGACTCGTGGGAGGCACAGAAGTCACACCTCAGGGGATTGAAAGTGCATGGCTGCAGAAGACACTCAAGGCAGGGAGAGGGATAAAGGAAGGGGCTGTGCTCAAAAAAACTCTTTAGAAAGAACCTAAACAGACAGTATGGAAAGGAGTGAAGTCAAAGTACTGAGGCTAGGAGTTTTCAAATCTGCTGCTTTTAGAAAAGGCTTGGAGAAATGCCTGTGGGCTTCCTGCAGGCACATGTCCCACTCCTACTGTTCCCAATCCAAGGTGAGCCACCTCCTTTCAGTGGTTCCCCAACCTCCCTATATTGCAATATACATTCACCTGTCCTCTTTGAGAGGCCTCAAATTAAACACAAATTTTCAGGCTGCAAGTGCTTGGCATGAAAATGTGTTAGAAAAAGAAATCTTCTGCTAAATTTCAAATGGGAGTTATAATACTCCAGGTTCTGGATTCATCAGGAAAGGGGCTGGAATGCTGAGGTTTGGGGTTGGAACCCTTGTAAAACTTCCCACTACAGAAATGAATCTCAGATCTAGAAATGGAGTTACCAGTGGAAAAATCTGACTCCTGTTCCTAGATCATTTCCTGAAATTATACCCCAATGCAGAATCATAGAAATGCTGAGTCCCACATCCCACTCAAAGCAGGGTCAGGACTGATTTCAGACCAGCTTGATTAGGGCTTTGTCAGTCAGAAAACCCCCAAAGACAGAGGCTACTCAACCTGCCTGTGCATCCTGCTCAGGGAGCCACAATGCTTGATTGTCCTCAAAGTGAATTTTCATCCTCTTTAGGTCATGTCCAGCAAGAATGGCTGATCCATGCAGCAGTAATTTTTTTCATTTTTGAGAAATGGCCATCTCCAAAAATGAATGCAATGGCCAGTTGCATTAAGAACAGATGCAGTAAAATACAGCTGGAAGGCTATCACAGACATACAGGTGGCTGGAGCCCAGGCCTCAGTACTGCATCTCAGTCGAAGGAAGTTCACCAAGGAAGCAGAGTGTGTGTGTGTGTCTGTGTCTCTGTGTCTGTGTGTGTTTCTGTGTCTGTGTGTGTGTGTGTGTGTGTATGTGTGTTTCTGTGTCTGTGTGTGTTTCTGTGTCTGTGTGTGTCTGTCTGTGTGTTTGGTTGGTGTGTCTCTGTGTGTGTGTGTGTGTGTGTGTGTTTCTGTGTCTGTGTGTGTGTGTGTGTCTGTGTCTCTGTGTTTCTGTGTCTGTGTGTGTGTGAGTGTGTGTGTGTGTATGGGTGTGCATACACGTGTGCATTTGCCCATCTACAAGAAACACTTTGCAAGAAGTGTGGCCTGGTTTATGCTACACTGAAATGACACTGTCAAGAAGATATGGTGAAACTGTAGATATACATCACTCTCCACTGTCTATGCAAAGTTAAGATTTTACAAGCCTTCCTGGGAAAGTGAGTGAATTGCATCTAACATGTTCACCACTTAAAAATAAAAATAACATGACAATCTCTTAGCATTCAACGTTGTAAAAAGTCAGACTTGCTCCTGAAAAGACTTAAGCAACTGCATGCATTGGGCATTTCCCTTAAATAATGTGATTACTCACAGTGCAAAATCTGGCACATGCATCTCTCTTTGAAGAACTGATGCTGTAGTTATAAAGCTTTTAAAATATTATTATGAGAAAAAAGTTATTTAAGTAAATATGGACAACACGTTTAGAGTGCTTTGGTAGTCATTACAAAGAAAAGAAAGTATTCATAATAAACAGTATATGCTCCTACATAACAGGGCAAATGACTTTTCATACCTACTGCATTCTGAGTGGAATGAAGTATATTTGCCCAAAGCAAAATATAAGCCATGATAACAAATTGTATATTCCTCCTGTGACCTCCAGCTTTTAGAATTTACTCTAGAAAAAGAAATCACACCTCATTAATCTTCCCACTGAAATGCATGCTTTTAGCATTCCAGTGCAATAAATAAAGCAGAATAAACAGTAAAATTTTCCAACAGCAGACAGAAAAAATGAAACAGTTTCCAGAAAATATAATTCAAAAAGGTAAAAGAAGATGAAAATTCTTGTGCTTGCTACACCAAGGCAAAGGTAAGTATGCCTCTTGTGTGAAGATTTCTTCAAGGACCTAGTAAACATTCAGTGTGCCTGCCACTAGCCCAGACAGGATCTGGGCAGCAGAGCTGGTGATTAGGGGCTGCTGAGCAGGCTGGATCTCCCAGCCCCTGGACAGTGCCTAAACAATGTTGCTGGAGACCCAAGCAATCAGGTATCAGGTATTGATAACCATACTTACTGAGTTCAATATACTACAGACTCACCCTGCCCTAGTGCTTCCTAGCCAGTGGCATTCTGCCCTCCTGAAGAGAGCTGCTAAATCATCCTCATACCTGTGCCCAACCTGCCTGTGAAGATAAGCTGGCAATCCAGTCAAGATCTCTGAAAGCACTCCTTGTGCAGTCCTCCCTACTTGTCTCCAAGAAGAAATTCAATGTTTAGGTAGAATCTCTGAATCTCCCTGCCCATCACTTCCCAGCACACACATTTCTAACAGATAAAATACAAACTCCCTGACTTCAGCAATAAATGCCAGTATCTGAAAAGGGCAGTCCTTATCCTTATCCTGCTTTGTGGCACGTAAGTGTAAGCAATCTGACATACATGCCTCATTCATCTTGGGTACTAAAAGGATTGCACAAGACAGCAAGTAGCCAACTGTTTATTTTTAGAAACAGAAATCATTTATTTAGTACTTTTTCAGCAATTTTTAAATGAAAAAGAAGAAATGTCCTGGATCCTCTTCTCTCTGGAAAAAATGAATAAAAAACATTTATGTTACTGAGGTTGAAAACGTAGTCTAAGAAAGTAAAATATTATCTAAACAGTGTATGTGTGTTCCATCCCAGTCACACAGTCCACAAGGAATATGTAACTCTGCTTTGAATGATTTTAACAAATGCTAGCTAATACCCAAATTAACTGTCAGCAAAAGGAAAAACTCAATTTAATAATTTTATTTCAACTACTTTATTTAAAGGATATTTAAAGGTTAGAAATTAGTACAGCGTAAGGATGGATCCCTGAAATTATTTGTGTGTATCAACTGTACTCATACAGTCCTATTTAACTCACTGACTTTATGTATATGAATGAGAAAGCATCCATCAAACTAAGCCTTAACTTAGCAAGCCAATTATTAAGAATTACTAGTTTAACTGAAATGAAAAGACAATACCTTTACCTTTCTTAGGGAGTATTCTTTCAAAATCTGAATACAGGTTCCATGCCCATGAAGTCTTCCTAAGGTACAAATTTCTCCATGATCAGCAAGGTAAGGTAAGCCTTTTTTGCCCAATCTCTGAAACCACTTGTCCTGTTTAAGAAAAAAATCTTGAAAAGAAAGTCCCTAAAAAAATGAGATAGGAAACCACTGCTGCTATTAGGTTTTATTGGCCTATATTCTGTAAGGATTAGTCATAATGAGTGAGATGTAGATAAGCAATTTCAAAGATTGAGAGGTAATGTGTCACCCACAAGGGTAACTGCAGTGCAAAGGTAGCAGCAGGTCTCCTGTATTTCCAATTTGGGTCTTTTCGCCTTGCAGGACTGCTGCCTGAACTGCATATACTTTGGATCTGCAGAATCGATGAATTAACCATGCCCTTTCCTAGTGTCTATATAAATTTACAGAGCCATATTCCCTGCATGCAATAGACACTGGCTCTTCTAAAAGTAGCTGGTATGCTCACCCTTACTGGCAATCTGAGGCTTAAGGCTTTGTACACCTGCCCAGGAGAAAAAGATACCCACTCCTGCCTGTCTGCTAGGTTGCAAATAGCAACTGTTCTGCAGGAACACTTAAATGAAATCCCTTAGGCTGCTCCTACAGAGGAATGTTTCCTGCCATCTACTGTGTGGTGGCCATGCAGCACGGTGGTAAAGTCACTGAAAACAGAGCTTTATGGTGACTGGATATTGACAGCAAGATCTGAGGGAAGGACAGATCTGAATTTAAAGGAATTATTAACCTAATAAAATTAATGAAATTCAGCCATGCAGGCAGTCCTACAAAAGAGATCTGAATAACATTTACTTCTAAATTTAGTGCTTACATGAGGAGGTGGGTGGAATTTCAGTGGTGTACAGATCTTCTGCAGAGGAGAAGTAGCAAGGTGTGAAAATAATGTTTTAATGTTTTGCAAAGGTCAAAAATTGCCCTCTAGAGATGGAACCCCAAAGCAACTACATGCACTCAGGCAGCATGATAATGTGGACTGCAGTAATACCTGAACTAAACTGCAATGAAATGAATCATGAAAATCCAGTGAGACCGATGATACGTAAACAACGGTGGCTGCTTAAATCAAGGGTCAAGTACAAAATACAACCACAGGAAGCAACAGGAAACAGCAGGTTTGTTCTATTGCATTATTATTATTATTATTATTATTATTATTATTAAATGACTAGAAATTAAAAAGATGGCTTATATTAAGTACGTCTTGGCATAAACACAGCACCCAGAAAAGTTCATATTGAAAAAGAAGAAAAGGACCAACAGTTAGCTCATGAGGTAATAACATTAGTTTAATAACAGAGTATTTAGAGGTCTGCTGCTTTTGGAAAACTGGTTCCTCCATGTGTAGAGAAATTGGGTTTTGTGAAGTATCAGAACAGTTTTGATTCATCACAGAAGAGACAGAAGAATCCGCCACCCGAGGCTCCCAGTTCCAGTGTGGAGGTCTCCTGACCTCTTGAAAAAAACATGGATCTCACAGAAGATAAGGTAGCTCAACCTCAAAATGTGAAATAATTACTTCATCATAAAACTGAAAGGCTCCAGAAATAGTCACTGAGCTCTGAGCTGCAAAAACCACACCACACATCTCAGCACCTGACTGCCGCACTACTCCATGAACTTTGAGTCTGCATGACAGGCTTGGTGCCACTAAAGAAAAGCAACAAATCCCCAAGGCTTGCTATCAGAATGAACAGCTGCATTTCCCCATTCAAATGCAAGAGTTAATACATGCCTGGGACAAAACCCCAGTGATATAAATATGTGCCCTGATTTCAATGTTTTTCTTAGAATAAATCCTGTATCATGCAAAAAAAAAGGAACCCACAAGAATTATGTCCGTCTACTGTGAAATTATTCAGCTTTTGTAATTGAACATATTTATGTACTGAGGGTGTCCACTACAGCTATTTTTAATACTGAGAGAACCCAAGGAACTCGGTGATGATGCAAATTCCTCCTGAAGACTTTTATAGCTGTAAGAAATCACAAAGCTGAAATTCCCTCTACATCATTGGATGCATGATTTCTATCTAGTTTAGGGACAACAAAGAGCCTCAAATACTTCAGGGTAGCTTTGAAAAACAGTCTCAATCTTAATATTTATTTATTCACAAGGTTTCCTTTTGACAAAGGTGAATAAATTAAGTAGCTCTTAAACAAAAATATTGTTGTCCGTCTGTTCAAATCTGTTGGTTATGTGAAAGCCATGTAGTAAGCTAAAAATTCATCCATATTTTGGACCTCTTCCCACATGTGACACTTGAAAAAATGAAGAGGTTAGTAATGCAAACAGGTCATTAAAGACATTAAAAAAGATGATGTATGTGTGTTGATGAAGTCTGAGAAATGGAATTTATGACAGAAAAGATATCTGCAGTCTCTAGGAACTGCAGTGGAGTGATGACACTTGTATGGCTCATGCATTTCCTCAAGAATACCTTTCTATTCACCATTCACCTGTGTAACTGCAAATCTTTAAATGATCAAAACTCACAGGGTCCCAGCTAGTGTATCTTGTGCACACCTCGAGTCTGCCTGTGTGTAAATGGCCCTCATCCTTTGGGAAAAACTCCATCAGCACTGGGAACAGCCAGCAGCCCAACTGCAGCCAGCCCGTGGGTGCTTTGTAACATTTTATTCCTTTTTAAAAATACGTGCTAAGAAAGCACTTAAGTGGTACTGTGACACTCCTTAAATTGTCTTTTCTCTGCTAATATCACCTCAGAAACAATTTCTGCATTGGTGTTATCAGTTTGTCATACACTAAACAATCTGGCTCTGTACTCTTAGCACTAACAATGTAACTTGGGAAAATGCCATCTTCACTTTCTTCAAGTGCAGTTGGAGAGAAAAAATAGAAAGTAAGATCAAAAGCCATCTATTAGGTAAGTCACACAAATAAGCACATGTAAATATCCTGACATAGTTCAAAACAGAAATACAAATTAGAAAAGTTGTCCAGAAATACAAAATAAAACTCCATCTCATAATACAAAAATCTGACATATACTATTTCAAACATACTGTAGGGTGAAAAGTGAAAAGACATTGAACTCATGTATATACTGTATTACACAGTAATGTAAGCATTGCTTATGCAAATGATTACAAATCAGAAAAACATATAACCTTGAAATGAAACTTCAGTCATTAAACTTACTGTTTCTTTCCATTGCTTTCTTATGAAAATTTTCTAGCAGAAGGATGGTAGAGGGCTGAACTATATAACTGCTAAGAGGCATAGAAATACATTGAAATATTTTTGAGCAACTTCTTTTGGATTTTGTAGGCACTGTTTTAAGAACCCAGTAATAAAACCAATGCCAAAGCTTGGCTTTTGACTAAAGTATAAAAATCAATTGGATGAATCCTTTGCTTTATTTTAATAAAGTACTGGCATTTAACAGCTTGGGTGGGAAAAGCAAACATGACTGCAACATGGAAAGAATAATTCACTGTGAATAGAAAGCATGAGGCACTGTACAAGAGGGACATGACTTAGCAATACCTTGGTAACATCAGTTTGGAAACCCAAATATTTCAGTATTGTGAAGATAACACAACAAAACTGGCAATGCAATCTCCTTTGGAGCCCAGCACTCTCTGGTCCCTTACAGAGGGAACTTCCCACAGACATTATTGATGGGGTTGCTTCTCAACCCAGCACAACTCTGAACTGGAGTATGTAAACTACCCACTAAAAACGTTAAGTGACACAAAAGAACTAAGCAGCACACCATGAAAGCCAAGTGTCTCTTAATCTACTGGGTTACAGAACAGTGTCTGGGAAGTTCAGCAAATGCCATGAGACACTCGATACCAAAGGCTGCCACCTGCTGCTGGTGGCACCATTGCCAGCAGTGGAGGAGAGGACACAGCACTTGCTGACCCAGCAGCACCCCACTTGTGGCTGTGGCTTGTGTGTACTGGTACCATGGCCAAAAAAAGGGAGAGTCAAGGATAAAAAACACCTGGAACATCCAACAGACCCACTTCAAACTGGCAGTGAATGCTGCAGTCTAATACTCCACATTCTGTGCATTTTGGAAAGGAAGTGAAAAAGGAAAGGCTGATGGACTAATCCTGTTTATCTATATCCATACCACGCCAGACTGACCATGTCTTGACAAGAGATACTGAAACATTATAACTAAAAACCACTTCTGAAAACCAACACAGACTATAGCTGGACTAAGACTATGTACCTCAAATCCTTACCTTCTAAATTTAATTAAAACTTTGGTGGTTTACCATTTCTTTCACTAAATATTAACCTGTGGCTGACTTAGGTTAACAAAGAAACACCTTCAATAAAAAGAACCCCAAAACTTTTGTCATAGGAGAGGAAACAATCCAGCAGGCTTCAATGCAGCTAAAATGGAGAGACAAAAGTGACAACCTATACTAATAGACATAAAATTTGCTTTACCACCAGGCATACCTCGTATAATCACCTATTCATACACTGGGACAGTGCAGTGCTATCAAATCTGAACTCTCTGTTCATACTGGTTGTTGTATTCTACTTCTAGTTTGCATAGGAATAACTAACTGCTAGGAAATAAAAAGCTAGCTATGAGAAATCAAACCTCCACAGAGTCAAATACCAGCATGGACCTCTGCAAAGCACTGCATACACATCTGCATGAGTGCTTCAGAAGATGCCTAAGACTATATATGGTGTGATGTGAGTTATATCACTGTTCTGACAGAATTTCAAACACATTTGCTCTCATATTTAAATAAAAAATACAGTTGTTATCTTTAAAGCAAAACCAGAGCAACCCAAAGCTCCCTTGGGACCACCAACTGCACACATTGCTACCTCAGCAAGGACACTGCCATTGGAGAGGCTTCCTTTACCTATGCTGCCTTCTGGAGTCATGGGCACCAGGGCTGAGAGCCCTGTGACTCCAGGAAACTCAGAGTTAAATACAGATTCCATCCACTAGGTGAGAGAAAAATGCCTCAAAAACTTTATTATCCTCAAGGTCATCATACATTGGCCTCTATTTAGAGGATATGCCAGTTTTATACAAAGTCTGTTCATGGGTGAGTTTTAGAAAAGGAAATAATATTAATTCTTCTTTTGTGAGTACTCATGTGAGCTTTCTTTGTGTTGGATAGCTGAATATTGCTCCTAAATGACTTTATGCTGATCTTACAGTCAGTATAAATATGGCTCATGGATTTCTTTTAATTAACTTTCTAGGGGTGTCCTTTCTGGAATCACACTGGTTTGGTTAAAAAACAAAGGAGAATTAGGAGACTCAGAAATGACAGTGTAAGAGGCTTTTGAGAATGATGGGGACAGACTTTTTAGCAGGGTCTGTATCTCAGGACAATGGTTTCAAACTGGAAAAGGGTAGCTTTAGGTTGGACACAAGGAAGAAATTCTTTGCTGTGAGGGTGGTGAGGCACTGGAAGAGATTGTCCAGAGAAGCTGTGGGTGTCCCATCTCTTCAAGGAACTGTTCAAGGCCAGGGTTTTGATCAGCCTGGTCTAATGGAAGGTATCCATGGCCATGGCAGGGAGTTGGACTATATGAACTTTAAAGTACCTTCCAAGCCAACCTGGTCTATGACTTTACAATACATGTAATAGAAGAAAAGCACAGGATCTAATTTAAAGTCTTTTGTAACACATTAAGTTCAGATGAATTGTGATTTTTTTCACAATATCAGCATAGTATCTGCTAAACAATTAGGTCTTGCCTCTTATGCTACCAAAACAGTAATTTGTCATTTAATTTCTCAAATGAGATGTAAAGATCAGAACACCCCAATTCAAGGGCAAACAAACCATGTGTATGAAGAGCACATGCATTTACCTAAACAATGACTTTGCCCATGGCACTAAAACAACATAATTAACTAAGTAACTTTATCTTCAGCCACAGTAAAAATAGAGTATACAATATATTACACTACAGACATAATGATTTTTAAGGTTGTCAATTACAATCTTTTAAGTAAGCACCATGTTCTTTCTTTGTCCTCTGTTGCAGAGCTGAACTTTGCTTTCATACATGCTTCCTTGAAGCCTCTGGCCCCAGAAGATTTAGTGCTGCCTGGGGACTCTCAGGCTTCCCACGATGATGGGGTGCCTTCTGCACACCCCCAGGGCAGGATATCCACCCTCCCTGACCAAGCAGTTCTCACTACACTTGTTGGACAGACTGTACAGCTGGTCTTGACTGCACTTTAAGCTACACTCTGCACACACATAAACTCAAAGGTCCATCAGTGAGATAAGAAGCTCTTATCTCCTCTACCCACTGATCATGAAGGTTCTTCCAATCCTCAGCAAAAAAGCTTTGTGAGAAACCACTGCTTTCAGACAACTACATTTTTATGTCTCAAGTGCACACACCATTGTCCCAAAAGCTTTACCAACACTGATTAAGAAAGATGGTACAGACCTCAGAAAAGGGGGTTATTTTCAGTTTAGTGGCATGATGGTATCTTCACATGGCTTGCACTGGATATCATTAGCAGAATGAGGAATAATGTCAAGTATCAGATAAGTACACAAGGGCCCAAAGCAAAGTTTGGGAAGCTGCTATGATATTCACAACCAAGAGGCAGTAGGTACCTTACTCAATTTCATCAGCAAAGTTTGAACATGCATAGCTACTATTTAAGTTGCACAGAAGGAGCAGCATCCAAAGCAAACAAAGTTAGATTGTTTTCAAGATCAGTGACAGTGTATGGGTGAAAGAACACAAACTGTAGAATCACCAGTAAGTATGAATCCAGCTGAACTATTGTTATTACCAGGGTCAATATCTCTGGACAAGCATGACTTAGTAAGAAGTCTGAGTAAATACTGTTCCATTAAAAGAGCAACATCTGATTAAGATCACATTAAAATTAATGTAAGGTTTGCTCTTGAACTCTGTGGAAGCAGAACTGAATTCACTAACCCAGAACTCCTTGACTCAAGCCTAAAAAAGGTATCTATTTAGTTTTATTAGATCCTCAGAGTTTTTCTATTGCATTTTCTTGCATAAATTTTTCCTTTTCTCATATTATTTTTCTAACTGCAGACCATCTGAACAAACGTGACATCATATGAGAGAAGGTTACCCCACTTTATCCCAGAGACATAAGGGTGTTTTCTGTGTTACCTCGTAAGTTTTGTCCTGGCAGGACACAATAGGCTACTGCTCTCTCTCTTACTGGGTCAAATCAGGATACACAGCCCATAAGTGGACATAGTGACATTGCTTTTAGTCCTTCTGAAAAACAAATCTGGAACACAACTGTCAGCCTAGAGAACAGTCTTCCACAGCACAAAATAAACTCAACAGCTGAAATGTAGGCAGATGCAAGCAGATTCAATAGGCCCTCTTTCTTCCATATGTGTGTGGACTATGGCTCAGCCTTGCAGAGGGACATCCACTGCATAAATCTGAGTCTCAGACTTGATACTCCCTTCACGACCTGCAGCCTCAGATGACTTGTTCACATGGAGCAAGTTACTGCTGTCTGACCGAGCAGTGAGGCACCAAAGGGCTTCTGCTCGGAATCCACCACTGTGTCAAGGAACACACACGAAGGGGGGCAGGACTTTGCCTGCGTCCAAGGGTGTCTTTAGGCCTGTTGAGGTTCAAATCTGTACATCTCAAACAGTATGAAAGCATATCTGTAAGTATGCACTCCTGTGAGCTGCTGCAGGATCGCCTTTTTATTAGCTTAGTTCTCTACAGAGGAAGGGATCACAAAACTTTTGCACTCCACAGAGGATCCTCAAAGGTGACCTTGAAACCTGTCTTTCAGTTTCTATGAAGAGCCAGTTTTCATGTACCCTGAAAACATGGTTTCTCCAAGATACCGCTAGAAGACCATCCAAAAGATGAGGTTCTTATTAACTGTGGCTGGAGATCTTGAGCTATATAACTGTTTTTTTAAAAAACTGAGGAAGATTGAAAAAGTTTAAACTATAATTAAGAAAAATCTCCAGACACCATTTGCAAGCAGTTATTCTTCTAGGTGATTTAACTTTATAACCTCATAATGAAAACAAGTATTAAGGATTGGAAGTCAATCCCAAAGCAGCGTGCAAAGCAAGAGCCTGATTCTGGTACGCTTAAACTGGTTAAATACAGCCAATTCCCACCAACCTCACAAGCTACAGGCAGGTCGGTCCTGTATATTAAAGCTCTAATAATGTCCCATGGATATTCAGTATGGAGCCTCAAGGGACATTAAAAGCAGTCATACACTGGCAGCTGCACTCATCAAGCCTACAATCCACACAGCAAAACAATGTTTACACACAGCTAGTGGCCCAAAAAGTGCTGTAACAGTTTACTGCATCACGAATTTTCAAGGCTCACCAAAACTTGACCACGAGTCTCAATGTGGTGATGGGCTCTCACACCAGGCTTTTTAAACTGTTCCCAGTTTATGCAAGATGTTGGCTCTCAGTAGAAACAGCCACCAGGGATTTCCACTGTCACAATATGGCAAAGCACCCTGCATGGGGCTCCATATATAGCATCAGTCTCCATGAAAGAAGCGTCAGCCTCTCCCTGGCAGGCCAGTTAACACCCACGCTGTAGACACCTGAAGTAACGTCAGGACAATGCTTGACACCAACCAGGGTCCAGCTCGGGACCTGTCCAGGATCCACCTGAAGCATTAACGCGCTCTGTCTCCCACAGCAGCTCCCACCTGCTGCTGGGCAATGGCCACACGCCCACGCTACTGCTGCCTGCAGCTCAGTGACTCGGGGCTGTTCGCCAGGGGGGTGGCAGAGGACCTCTCCCCACCACTCGCCTGCCAGCCACGGCACGAGGCAGTAGCTGTCCCCGTTTGGGAGCGGCCAGGACGGCGACACCACTGCCCTGCCCACCAAGGCGACACCACTGCCCTGCCCAGGGGCAGTGGCCGCCTTCTAAGCACAAGTGGCTCTTAGGCAGCGGCCGCTGCTGCCCGGCCCCTGTCCCCACCCGCCACGGCGAGGGCCAGCTGCCATCTCTCAGCACCAGCGGTCTCGTTTAGCAGCCACTGGGACGCGACCCTGCCCGTCCTGCCGCCCTTACCGGCAAAGTTCTTGGTGAAGACGAGGGTGACGAGGAGGATGGGGATGAGGACGGTCCCGATGGTGACCACGCGGTCGAAGGGCAGCTCCAGCTTCAGCTGGAGGAGCAGAGCCGCCAGCGCCCCAGCCTTGTCATCCTGCTGCCCCGGCAGGATGAGCTCCTTCAGCTTCTCGCCCGCCAGCAGCGCCGTGGCCATGTCGGGGTGGTTATCGATGATGTGTTGCATAAGCAGCGGCGGCGGGCGGCCTCACGCCGCCGGGCTTCCCCGGGGACGGGCGGCGCCCGCCCGGCCTGCGGGGACAACACGGACAGCGGTGACGGCGGGGCCGCGGC